>JAIRCJ010000183.1:56707-108192 GCA_020883675.1 Bruguiera gymnorhiza
AGGGATAAATGCATTGTCAATAATCAGTTGAATTTAAATTTTGTAATTTTTTTAATTATCTCCTTTGCTAGAATGCAATTTGAAATGATTTATTTACTTTTCGGGTATAAACATATCACTTAAGAAAAGCGAATGCAATGAACTCTAATAAGAACCTTACCCACTCTCCTCTAGAGATTTATGCTTGATCTAACATTAAGCGTGACATTGGTATTTATAATATCCATCCATTAAATTGAATTCTATTAACATGAGTCCCTTACTTGTATTTTTCTTCAAATAACATATCCAAATATTAGGTTTTTCTCCCCACAAAAAATGGAATGGCATTAACATTGAATTTAAAATTAAAAACATTGCATTTTTACAATTTTAAAGACTTATAGGGATAAATGCATTGCCAAAATTCAGTTGAATTTAAATTTTGTAATTTTTTCAATTGTCTTCTATGCAACAATGCAATTTGAAATGATTTATTTACTTTTCGGGTACAAAAAATCATGTAAGAAAAAACGAATGCAATGGGCTCCAATAAGAAGTTTCTCCACACCCCTCTAGAGATTTATACTTGACCCAACATTGAAGCGTGAGATTGGTATTTATAATATTTATCAACCAAATCATATCCTATTCAAGTGAGTCATTACATATATTTCTCTTCAATTAACATATTCAAATATTAGGTTTTTCTCTCCAGTCAATCTGTAATGGCATTAACATTGAATTTAAAAATCAAAACATTTTATGTTAACAATTTTAAAGACTTCTAGGGATAAATGCATTCTCACTAATTAGTTGAATTTAAAATTTTATAGTTTTTTTAATTGTCTCCTTTTGCTACAATGCAATTTGAAATGATTTATTTAATTTTCGGGTACAAAAAAATCACTTAAGAAAAAGCGAATGCAATAGGCTCGAATAAGAAACTTCCCCACTCCCCTCTAAAGATTTATACTTGACCCAACATTGAAGTGTGAGATTGGTATTTATAATATTCATCAACTAAATTGTATTCTATTCAAGTGAGTCCATTACTTGGATTTTTCTTCAATTAACATATTCAAATATTAGGTTTTTCTCCCCTCAGAATGCAATCACATTAACATTGAATTTAAAAATCAAAACATTGCATTTTTACAATTTTAAAGACCTTTAGAGGTAAATGCATTGTCAATAATCAGTTGAATTTAAATTTTGTAATTTTTTTTTAATTTTCTCCTTTGCTACAATGCAATTTGAAATAATTTATCATTCTCACTAATTAGTTGAATTTAAATTTTATAGTTTTTTAATTGTCTCCTTTGCTACAATGCAATTTGAAATGATTTATTTAATTTTCGGGTACAAAAAAATCACTTAAGAAAAAGCGAATGCAATAGGCTCGAATAAGAAACTTCCCACACCCCTCTAAAGATTTATACTTGACCCAACATTGAAGCGTGAGATTGGTATTTATAATATTCATCAACTAAATTGTATTCTATTCAAGTGAGTCCATTACTTGGATTTTTCTTCAATTAACATATTCAAATATTAGGTTTTTCTCCCCTCAGAATGCAATCACATTAACATTGAATTTAAAATCAAAACATTGCATTTTTACAATTTTAAAGACCTTTAGAGGTAAATGCATTGTCAATAATCAGTTGAATTTAAATTTTGTAATTTTTTTTTAATTTTCTCCTTTGCTACAATGTAATTTGAAATAATTTATTTACTTTTTGGGTATAAACATATCACTTAAGAAAAGCGAATGCAATGGACTCTAAGAAGCATACCCACTCCCCTCTAGAGATTTATGGTTGACCTAACATTGAAGCGTGACATTGGTATTTATAATATTCATCCAATAAATTGTATTATATTCAATTGAGTCCATTACTTGTATTTTTCATCAATTAACATATTCAAATATTAGGTTTTTCTCTCCACTCAAAATGCAATGGCATTAACATTGAATTTAAAAATCAAGACATTGTATTTTTACAATTTTAAAGACTTATAGGAGTAAATCGATTGTCACTAATCAGTTGAATTTAAATTTTGTAGCTTTTTTAATTGTCTCCTTTCTGACAATGTAATTTGAAATGATTTATTTACTTTTCGAGTACAAACATATCACTTACGAAAAAGCGAATGCAATGGAGTCTAATAAGAAGCTTCCCTACTCCCCTCTAGAGATTTATGTTATACCCAACATTGAAGCATGACATTGGTATTTATAATATTTGTCCATTAAATTGTATCCTATTCAAGTGAGTCCATTACTTATATTTTTCTTCAATTAAGATATTTAAATATTATTTTTTTCTCTCCACTCAAAATGCAATGGCATTAACATTGAATTTAAAAATCAAAACATTGTATTTTTACAATTTTAAGGACTTCTAAGGATAAATACATTGTCACTGCTTAGTTAAATTTAAATTTTGTAAATTTTTAATTGTCTCCTATGCTACAATGAAATTTGAAATCATTTATTTACTTTTCGAGTATAAACATATGACTTATGAAAAAGCGAATGCAATGGACTCTAAAAAGAAGCTTCCCCACTCCCCTCTAGACATTTATGCTTGACCCAACATTGAAGCGTGAGATTGGTATTTATAATATTCATCCAGTAAATTGTATTATATTCAAGTGAGCCCATTACTTTTATTTTTCTTCAATTAAGATTTTCAAACTTTATGTTTTTCTCTCCACTCAAAATGCAATGGCATTAACATGAATTTAAAAATCAAAACATTGTATTTTCACAACTTTAAAGATTTCTAGGGATATAAGCATTGTCACTAATTAGTTAAATTTAAATTTTATAATTTTTTTTAATTGTCTGTTTTACTACAATGCAATTTGAAATCTTTTATTTACTTTTCAGGTACAAACATATCACTTACGAAAAAACGAATGCAATGGACTCTAATAAAAAGCTTCCCTACTCCCCTCTAGAGATTTACGCTTAACCCCATATTGAAGGGTGCGATTCATATTTATAATATCTATCCACTAACATGTATTCTCTTCAAGTGAGTCCATTAATTGTATTTTTCTTTAATTAACATATTCAAATATTAGGTTTTTCTCTGCACTCAAAATGCAATGGCATTAACATTGAATTTTAAAATCAAAACATTACATTTGTGCAAGTTTTATAATTTTAAAGTCTTCTAGGGATAAATGCATTGTCAATAAATAGTTAAATTTAATTTTTGTAATTTTTTTAATTGTCTTCTTTGCTACAAAGTAATCTGAAATGATTTATCTACTTTTTGGGTACAAATATTCCAGTTAAGAAAAAACGAATACAATGCACTATAATAAGAAGCTTCCCCACTCCCATCTTAAGATTTATGCTTGACCCAGCAATAAAGCGTGAAATTGGTATTTATAATATTCATCCACTAAATTGTATTCTATCCATGTGAGTCCATTGCTTGGATGTTTCTTCAATTAACATATTGAAATATTAGGTTTCTCCCTCCCCTCAAAATTCAATGGCATTAACATTGAATTTAAAAATAGAAACATTGTATTTTTACAACTTTTAAGACTTTTTGGGATAAATGCATTGTCAATAATCAGTTGAATTTAAATTTTGTAATTTTCTTCATTATTTTCTTTGCTGCACTGAAATTTGAAATGATTTATCTACTTTTTAGGTACAAAGATATCACTTAAGGAAAAGCAGATGCAATGGACTCTAATAAAAAGCTTCCCCGCTAACCTCTAAAGATTTATGCTTGACCCAACATTAAAGCGTGAGATTGGTATTTATAATATTCATCCACTAAAGTGTATTCTATTCAAATGAGTCCATTACTTGTATTTTTCTTTAATTAACATATTTAAATATTATGTTTTTCTATCCACTCAAAATGCAACGACATTAACATTGAATTTAAAAATCAAAACATTGCATTTTTATAATTTTTACAATTTTGAATACTTCTAGGGCTAAATGCATTGTCAATAATTAATTGAATTTAAATTTTGTAGTTTTTTTAGTTGTATCCTTTGCCATGATGCAATTTGAAATGATTTATCTACTTTTTGGGTACAAACATATCCCTAGAGGAAAAGCGAATGCAATGGACTCTAATAAGAAGCTTCCCCACTAACCTCTAGAGATTTATGCTTGACCCAACATTGAAGCGTGCGATTGGAATTTATAATATTTATCCACTAAAGTGTATTCTATACAAGTGAGTCCATTACTTGTATTTTTCTTTAATTAACATATTCAAATATTATATTTTTCTATCCACTCAAAATGCAACGACATTAACATTGAATTTAAAAATCAAAACTTTGCATTTTTACAATTTTGAACACTTCTAGGGCTAAATGCATTGTCAATAATTTGTTGAATTTAAATTTTGTAATTTTTTAATTGTATCTGTTGCTATGATGCAATTTGAAATGATTTATCTACTTTTTGGGCACAAACATATCACTTGAGGAAAAGCGAATGCAATGGACTCTAACAAAATGCTTCCCCACTCACCTCTAGAGATTTATGTTTGACCCAACATTGAAGCATGAAATTAGTATTTATAATATTGGTCCACTAAAGTGTATTCTATTCAAGTGAGTCCATTACTTCTAAGGATATTAACATTGAAAATTCAACGATATTAACATTGAATTTAAAAATCAAAACATTACGTTTTGTTAAATTTTTACAATTTCAAAATCTTCTAAGGATAAATGCATTGTCAATAATCAATTGAAATTAAATTTTGTAATTTTTTTAATTGTCTCCTTTGCTGCAATGCAATTTGAAATGATTTATTTACTTTTCGTGTACAAAAATATCACTTAAGAAAAAGCAAATGCAATGGGCTCTAATAAGAAGCTTCCCCACACCCCTTTAGAGATGTATGCAATTTGAAAAGATTTATCTACTCATTGGGTACAAACATATCATTTAAGAAAAAGCAAATGCAATGGACTCTAATAAGAAGCTTGCCACTCCCCTCTAGAGATTTATGCTTGACCCAACATTGAAGCGTGAGATTGGTATTTATAATATTTATCCACTAAAGTGTATTTTATTCAAGTGAGTCCATTACTTGTATTTTTCTTCAATTAACATATTGAAATATTAGGTTGTTCTCTCCACCCAAAAAGCTATGGCATTAACATTGAATTTAAAAATCCAAACATTGCATTTTTACAATTTTTACGATTTTAGAGTCTTCTAGGGATAAATGCATTGTCAATAATTAATTGAATTTAAATTTTGTAATTTTTTTAATTGTCTCCTTTGCTACAATGCAATTTGAAATGATTTATTTACTTTTTGGGAACAAACATATCACTTAAGAAAGTGCAAATGCAATAGGCTCAAATAAGAAACTTCCCCACTCCCCTCTAGAGATTTATGCTTGACCCAACATTGAAGCGTGAGATTGGTATTTATAATATTCATCAACTAAATTGTATTCTATTCAAGTGAGTCCATTACTTGTATTTTTCTTCAATTGACATATTCAAATATTATGTTTTTCTCTTCATGCAAAATACAATGGCATTAACATTGAATTTAAAAATCAAAACATTTCATTTTTATAATTTTTATAATTTTAAACTCTTCAAGGGATTAATGTTCTGTCAGTAATCGGTTGAATGTAAATTTTGTAATTTTTTTAAATGTCTCATTTGCAACAATGCAATTTGAAATGATTTATCTACATTTTCGGTAGAAACATATTAGTTAAGAAAAAGCGAATGCAATGGGCTCTAATAAGAAGCTTCCCCACTCCCCTCTAGAGATTTATACTTGACCCAATGTTAAAGTGTGCGATTGGTATTTATAAAATTTATCCTTTAAAGTGTATTCTATTCAAGTGAATCCTTTTCTTATATTTTTCTTCAATTAACATATTCAAATATTTGGTTTTTCTCCCCTCTCAAAATGCAATGGCATTAACATTGAATTTAAAAATGAAAACATTGCATTTTTAGAATTTTAAAGTCTTCTAGGCATAAATGCATTGCGAATGATTAGTTGAATTTCAAATTTTACAATTTTTTATTTGTCTCCTTCGCTACAATGCAATTCAAAATGATTTACTTACTTTTTGGGCACAAACATATCACTTAAGAAAAAGCGAATGCAATGGACTCTAATAAGAAGCTTCCCTACTCCCCTCTAGAGATTTGCTTGACCCAACATTAAAGTGTGCGTTTGGTATTTATAATATTCATCCACTAAAGTGTATTCTATTCAAGTGAGTCGATTACTTGTATTTTTCTTCAATTAACATTTTGAAATATTAGGTTTCTCTCTCCACTTAAAATGTAATGGCATTAACATTGAATTTAAAAATCATAACATTGCATTTTTATCATTTTAAAGACCACTAGGGATAAATACATTGTTAATAATCAATAGAAATTAAATTTTATAATTTTTTTAATTGTATTATTTGCTACAATACAATTTGAAATGGCTTATCTACTTTTTGGGTACAAACATAACACTTAAGAAAAAGCGAATGCAATGGACTCTAATATAAAGCTTCCCCACTCCTCCTCTTGAGATTTATGCTTGACCCAACATTGAAGCGTACGATTGGTATTTATAAAATTCATCCTTTAAAGTGTATTTTATTCAAGTGAGTCCTTTAATTTTATTTTTCTTCAATTAACATATTCAAATATTAGGTTTTTCTCTCCACTCAAAATGCAATGGCATTAACATTGCATTTAAAAATCAAAACATTGCATTTTTATAATTTTAAAGTTTTTAGGGATAAATGCATTATCAACAATTAGTTGACTTTAAATTTTGTAATTTTTTTAATTGTCTTCTTTGTTATAATGCAATTTGAAATGATTTATCTACTTTTTGGGTACAAACATATCACTTAAAAAAAAGGGAATGCAATGGACACTAATAAGAAGCTTCCCTACTCCCCTTTAAAGATTTATGCTTGACCCAACATTGAAGTGTGCGATTGGTATTTATAATATTCATCCACTAAAGTCTATCATATTCAAGTGGGTCCTTTCCTTGTATTTTTCTTCAATTAACATATTAAAATATTATGTTTTTCTCTCCACTCAAAATACAATGACATTAACATTGAATTTAAAAATTAAAACGTTGCATTTTTACAATTTTTACAATTTTAAACTCTTTAAGGGATTAATGCATTGTTAATAATCAGTTGAATTTAAATTTTGTACTTTTTCTAATTGTCTCCTTTGCTAAAATGCAATTTGAAATGATTTATCTACTTTTTGGGTACAAACATATCACTTAAGAAAAAACGAATGCAATGGACTTTAAAAAGAAATGTCCCCACCCCCCTCTAGAGATTTCTGCTTGACCCAAGATTCAAGCGTGAGATTGGTATTTATAATGTTTATCCACTGAATTGAATTTTATTCAAGTGAGTTCATTACTTGTATTTTTCTTCAATTAACATATTCAAATATTATGTTTTTTTCTCCACTCAAAATGGAATGACATTAACATTGAATTGAAAAATTAAAATATTGCATTTTTACATTTTTTACAATTTTAAAATCTTCAAAGGATTAATGCATTATGAATAATTAGTTGAATTTAAATTTTGTAATTTTTTTATTTGTCTCCTTTGCTACAATACAATTTGAAATGATTTACCTACTTTTTGGGTAGAAACATATCATTGAAGAAAAAAGGGAATGCAAGGGACTCTATGAAGAAGCTATCCCACTCCCTTCTAGAGATTTATTCAAGTGAGTCCATTACTTGTATTTTTCTTCAACTAACATATTCAAATATTATGTTTTTCTCTCCATTCAAGATGTAATGGCATTAAGATTGAATTTAAAAATCAAAACATTGCATTTTTACAATTTTTACAATTTTAAAGTCTTCTAGGGATAAATGCATTGTCAATAATTAGTTAAACTTAAATTTTGTAATTTGTTTAATTGTCTCCCTTGCTACAATGCAACTTGAAATGATTTACCTACTTTTTGGGTACAAACATATCACTGAAAAAAAAGTGAATGCAATGGACTCTACGAAGAAGGTTCCCCACTCCCCTCTGAAGATTTATGCTTCACCCAACATTGAAGCGTGAGATTTGTATTTATAATTTTCATTCCCTAAAGTGTATTCTATTCAAGTGTGTCTATTACTTGTATTTTTCTTCAATTCACATATTCAAATATTAGGTTTTTAGCTCCACTCAAAATGCAATGGCATTAACATTGAATTTAAAAATCACAACCTTGCATTTCTATAATTTTAAAGTCTTATAGGGATAAATGCATTGTCAATAATCAGTTGAAATTTGAAATGATTATTCTACATTTTGGGTACAAACATATCACTTAAGAAAAAGCGATGGTATTTATAATATTCATCCATTAAATTGTATTTTATTCAAGTGGGTCCATTACATGTATTTTTCTTCAATTAAAATATTCAAACATTTTTTTTTCTCTCCACTTAAAATGGAATGGGATTAACAATATATGGAAAAATCAAAACATTGTATTTTTACAATTTCTGAAATTTTAAAATCTTATAAGGATAAATGCATTGTCAATAATCTATCGAATATAAAGTTTATAATTTTTTTAATTGTCTCCATTGCTACAATGCAATTTGAAATGATTTATCTACTTTTGGGTATAAACATATCACTTAAGAAAAAGCGAATGCAATGGACTCTAATAAGAAGCTTCCCTACTCCCCTCTAAAGATTTATACTTGACCCAACATTGAAGAGTGAGATTGGTATTTATAATTTTCATCCACTAATGTGCATTTTATTCAACTGAGTTCATTACTTGTATTTTTCCTCAATTAACATATTCAAATATTATGTTTCTCTCTCCACTCAAAATGCAATGGCATTAACATTGAATTTAAAAATCAAAGCATTGCAATTTTACAATTTTTACAATTTTAAAGTCTTCTAGGGATAAATGCATTGTCAATAATCAGTTAAATTTAAATTTTGTAATATTTTTAATTGTCCCCTTTGCTACAATGCAATTTGAAATGATTTATCTACTTTTTGGGTATAGACATATCACTTATGTAAAAGCGAGTGCAACAGACTCTAATAAGAATGTTCCCCACTCCCCTCTAGAGATTTATGCTTTACCAAACATTGAAACGTGCAATTGGTATTTATAATATTCATCCATTAAAGTGTAATCTATTCAAGTGAGTCCATTACTTGTATTTTTCTTCAACTACCATATTCAAGTATGATGTTTGTCTCTCGACTCAAAATGCAATGACATTAACATTGAATTTGAAAATCAAAACATTGCATTTTTACAATTTGTACAATTTTACAGTCTTTAAAGGATAAATGCATTGATAATAATCAGTTGAATTTAAATATTGTAATTTTTTTAATTGTCTCCTTTGGTACAATGCAATTTGAAATGATTTATGTACTTTTTGGCTACAAATATATCACTTAATTGAAAGCGAGTGCAATAAGCTCTAATAAGAAGCTTCCCTACTCCCCTCTAGAGATTTATGCTTGACTAAACATTGAAGCGTGCAATTGGTATTTATAATATTCATCCATTCATCTGTACACTATTCAAGTGAGTTCATTACTTGTATTTTTCCTTAATTAACATATTCAAATATTATCTTTTTCTCTCCACTCAAAATGCAATGGCATTAACATTGAATTTAAAAGTCAAAACATTGCGTTTTTACAATTTTTATAGTTTTAAAGTCTTTTAGGAATAAATGCATTGACAATAATTAGTTGAATTTAAATATTGTAATTTTTTTAATTGTCTCCCTTGCTACAAGGCAATTTGAAATG
The DNA here is from genome assembly GCA_020883675.1 of Bruguiera gymnorhiza. Lineage (NCBI taxonomy): Eukaryota > Viridiplantae > Streptophyta > Magnoliopsida > Malpighiales > Rhizophoraceae > Bruguiera > Bruguiera gymnorhiza. Next base: position 66,511 of record JAIRCJ010000183.1, read on the forward strand.
ACTTATCTACTTTTTGGCTACAAATATATCACTTAACTAAAAGCAAATGTAATGAACTCCAATAAGAAGCTTCCTTACTTCTCTCTAGAGATTTATGCTTGACCTAACATTGAAGAGTGAGATTGGTATTTATATTATTCATCCACTAATGTGTATTCTACTCAAATGAGTCCATTACTTGTATTTTTCCTCAATTAACATATTCAAATATGATGTTTGTCTCTCCACTCAAAATGAAATGGCATTAACATTGAATTTGAAAATCAAAACATTGCATTTTTACAATTTTTACAATTTTACAGTCTTCTAAGGATAAATGCTTTGATAATAATCAGTTGAATTTAAATATTGTAATTTTTTTAATTGTCTCATTTGCTACAATGCAATTTGAAATGATTTATCTACTTTTTGGCTACAAATATATCACTTAACAAAAAGTGAATGCAATGGACTTTAATAAGAAGCTTCCCTACTCCTCTCTAGAGATTTATGCTTGACCTAACATTGAAGAGTGAGATTGGTATTTATAATTTTCATCCATTTAACTATACTCTATTCAAGTGAGTCCATTACTTTTATTTTTCTTCAATTAACATATTCAAATATTATATTTTTGTCTCCACTCAAAATGCAATGGCATTAATGTTGAATTTAAAAGTCAATACAATGCATTTTTACAATGTTTACAACTTTAAAGTCTTGTAGTGATAAATGCTTTGACAATAATTAGTTAAATTTAAATATTGCAATTTTTTTTAATTGTCTCCTTTACTATAATGCAATTTGAAATGATTTATCTGCTTTTTTGGTACAAACATATCACTTAAGTAAAAGTGAGTGCAATGGACTCTAATAAGAAGCTTCCCCACTCTCCTCTAGAGATTTATGCTTTACCAAACATTGAAACATACGATTGGTATTTATAACATTCATCCACTAATGTGTAATCTACTCAAGTGAGTCCATTGCTTGTACTTTTCTTCAATTAAGATATTCAAGTATTATGTTTTTCTCTTCACTCAAAATGTAATGGCATTAACATTGAATTTAAAAATTAAAACATTAGATTTTTACAATTTTTACAATTTTAAAGTCTTCTAGGCATAAATGCATTGCCAATAATCAGTTGAATTTAAATTTAATAATTTTTTAAATTGTCTCCTTTACTACAATGCAATTTGAAATGATTTATCTACTTTTTGGCTACAAATATATCACTTAATCGAAAGCGAATGCAATGGACTCTAATAAAAAGCTTCCCTACTCCCCTCTAGAGATTTATGCTTTACTTGTATTTTTCTTTAACTAACATATTCAAATATTATGTTTTTCTTTCCACTCAAAATGCAATGGCATTAATATTAAATTTGAAAATCAAAACATTGCATTTTTACAATTTTTACAATTTTACAGTCTTCTAAGGATAAATGCATTGATAATAATCAGTTGAATTTAAATATTGTAATTTTTTTAATTGTCTCCTTTACTACAATGCAATTTGAAATGATTTATTTACTTTTTGGCTACAAATATATCGCTTAACCGAAAGCGAATGCAATGGGCTCTAATAAGAAACTTCCCTACTCCCCTCTAGAGATTTATGCTTGACTAAACATTGAAGCGTGCGATTGGTATTTATAATATTCATCCATTCATCTGTACACTATTCAAGTGAGTCCATTACTTGCATTTTTCCTCAATTAACATATTTAAATATTATGTTTTTCTCTCCACTTAAAATGCAATGGCATTAACATTGAATTTAAAAGTCAAAACATTGAATTTTTACAATTTTTACAGTTTTAAAGTCTTTTAGGGATAAGTGCATTGAAAATAATCAGTTGAATTTAAATATTGTAATTCTTTTAATTGTCTCCCTTGCTACAATGCAATTTGAAATGACTTATCTACTTTTTGGCTACAAATATATCACTTAACTGAAAGCGAATGCAATGAACTCTAATAAGAATCTTCCCTACGTCCCTCTAGAGAATTATGCTTGACCCAACATTGAAGAGTGAGATTGGTATTTATAATATTCATCCAGTAATGTGTATTCTACTCAAGGGAGTCCATTACTTGTATTTGTCCTTAATTAACATATTCAAATATTATGTTTGTCTCTCCACTTAAAATTGAATGGCATTAACATTGAATTTAAAAATCAAAACATTGCATTTTTACAATTTTTACAATTTTAAAGTCTTATAAGGAGAAATGCATTGACAATAATCAGTTGAATTTACATATTGTAATTTTTTTAATTGTCTCCTTTGCTACAATGCAATTTGAAATGATTTATCTACTTTTTGGCTACAAATATATCACTTAACAAAGAGCGAATGCATTGGACTTTAATAAAAAACTTCCCTACTCTCCTCAAGAGATACATGCTTAACCCAACATTGAAAAGTGAGATTGGTATTTATAATATTCTTCCACAAATGTATATTCTATTTTAGTGAGTCCATTACTTGTGTTTTTCCTCAACTAACATATTCAAATATTTTGTTTCGCTCTCCACTTAAAATGCAATGACATTAACATTGAATTTAAAAATCAGACCCAATGCACAGAAGAGATAAAAAAAACAACTAGGAAAGCTAAATTAGTGCTTTATAACGCAAACCTTAGATGCAACATTTGAAGGAACGTGAACCTAGGGAATTTAAGAAGGATATGAATGCCACACTCCAAAAAAGAAAGGAATTGGGAGTGATAAGTCAATTTGAATGACACAAGAAGAAGTACCTCTTGATAAGTTCTTTAGTTCTCAAAAGAACTGAGGGAGAAAAAACCCTTGTTTTCAATTTCACTCAAAATTGTGTGATGTTCTAGAGCTTACAAAAGGTGCCTATTTATGGGCTAAGATAGCAATTCTAAAGAGGTACAAATTCCTACTTAAGAAAAATCTTTATTTGGGAGGAATTCCTATCTAGGAAAAATTTCTTACATAGACAATAAACTCCTAATTAAGAGTGAATGCTATTACTTAGTCCTGACCCATTAGGTACTTCAATCATATTAATAAGGTGTAGACTCTCTTTCAAGCTTGAATTTGCACCATTTGAAACTTGGTTGGCCTAAATGTCATCAATTAGCCCATTTAGTGCCTCTTTCATCTTTTTGGCTCTAGCTTGTGTTATTAGACCTTTTGGAATGTGCAATGGACCTTTTGCATCCTTTGAGGCCTTCCACCCATTATCTCTAAGGTTCTCATCATTCCCCCTCTCTTCAAAAGGATTCATCCTCAAATCATCACCTACATCAAAAGGGGAAAGATCAAAAACATTAAACATTGCACTCACATTATACTCACTAGAAAGGTCCAACTTATAAGCATTGCCATTAATTCATGCTACAACTTGAAATGGACCATCTCCTCTAGGTTGTAGCTTTGAATGCCTCTAAGGTAGGAATCATTCCTTGTGCATATGCACCCAAACCTAATCATAAGGTTCAAACACTACCTTCTTTTATCCCTCATTGACATGGGATGAGTATTGCTCAGTTCATTTTTCACTATGTTGCTGAACCTTCTCATTGAATTTTTTCACAATTTCAGCCTTACGTTCATCTTCTAAGCTAGCATACTCATCAACAGGTATAGGTACCAAATGCAAAGGAGTCAGCGGATTAAAACCATAAACAATTTCAAATACAAAGTAACTAATAGCAGAATGAACATTTCTATTATATGTAAACTCAACATGTGGTAAAAAATCTTCCCATGCTTCCAAATTCATTCAAATAATGGCACACAAAAAAGTAGAAAGAGTTTGATTAACCACCTTAGTCTGCCCATCAGTTTGTTGATGACAAGTAGTTAAAAACAATAACTTAGTACCTAACTTACCCCACAAAGTCTTCCAAAAGTAACTTAAGAACTTTGTATCCTGGTCTGAAACAATGCTCCATGGCATGCCATGCAAACGTACTACTTCTCTAAAGAATAAGTCAGCCACATTGCTTGCATCATTAGTTTTATGGCGTGGAATGAAGTGTGTCATCTTTGAAAATTTATCAATGACAACAAATATAGAATCCCTACCCCTTTTCGATCACGACAACCCTAGTATAAAGCCCATAGATAAATCAACCCAAGGATGGCGAGGTACGGATAAGGGGGTACGCAAGCCATGGCGTAAAACTCTAAATTTAGCCTGTTTGCATGTTATGCATTTCTCACATATCCTCTCAACATCTTGTTTCATGCATGGCCAAAAGAAATGTTCATTGAGGACATATAGGGTTTTCCTAATTCCAAAATGACCCATTAGACCACCCTCATGAGCTTCTCTTACAACCAACTTCCTCAAAGAACTCATAGCCATGTATAAACGATTTTCCCTAAATAAAAAATGCTCATGCCTATAAAACATCTCAAAGGCTGACTTCTCACATGTTCTATACACATTAGCAAAGTCAAGATCATTCACATATAAATCTTTAATATGTTCAAATCCTAATAAGTTTGCAGTAAGTGTAGAGATAAGGGCATACCTGCAAGATAATGTATCAGCTACCACATTTTCCTTACTTTGTTTATATTTGATGATGTAGGGAAAGGAGTTAATGAATTCAATCCACTTGGTATGCCTTTTGTTCAACTTTCCTTGTCCCTTTAAGTGCTTCAAAGATTCATGGTCAATATAGATGACAAACTCCTTGGGCCAAAGGTAATGTTGCCATGTCTCCAAAGCCCATACCAATGCATACATCTCTTTATCATAAGTAGGATAATTAAGGCTTACTCCACTTAGCTTTTCGCTAAAGTAAGCAATTGGGCACCTTTCCTACATCAAAACAGCTCCAATGCCAATACCCGAAGCATCACACTTAATCTCAAAAGCTTTTGCAAAGTCAAGTAAAGCAAGTAAGAGTGCTGAACTTAATTTTTCCTTGATACAATTAAAAGCCTTATCTTGGTCATTACCCCACCTAAAACTCATGTTCTTTTTGATAAGCTCAGTGAGTGGTGCAGCAATGGTGCTAAAGTCCCTAACAAAGTGTCTATAGAAACTAGCTAGGCCATGAAAACTACACACATCACTAATTGACTTAGTAGTAGGCCAATCTTGGATAACCTTAACTTTTTCCTTGTCAACCTCAATACCTTTAGCACTCATAACATAGCCAAGAAATGTGATTTGATTGGTACAAAAGGAACATTTCTTGAAGTTAGCATACAATTTCTCAAAACCTAAAACAATTAAAATAGAATGTAAATGATCAAGATGCTATTCTAGGCATTTGCTATTGACCAAAGTATCATCAAAATACACAACCAAGAATTTACCAATGAATCAATGCAGAACATGATTCATTAATCGCATAAAACTACTCGGTGCATTAGTGAGACCAAATGTCATAACAAGTCATTCATACAAACCATACTTAGATTTGAAAGTTGTTTTCAACTCATCTCCCTCTCTCATCCTAATTTGGTGATATCCACTTTTCAAATCAATCTTAGAAAAGACATATGAACCATGCAATTCATCCAATATGTCATCTAACCTAGGTATGGGGTGACAATATTTTACAATGATTTTGTTGATCACTCGACAATCAACTCACATCCTCTAAGTCCCATCTTTTTTAGGTACAAGTAGGGTAGGAACAACACAAAGACTCATGCTTTCCCTCACATATCCTTTTGAAATAATCTCCTCAACCTGCCTTTGAAACTCTTTTGTCTCCTCAAGATTACTCCTATATGCTGGCCGGTTAGGGTTGGATGCACAAGGGATGAAATCAATTTGATGCTCAATTCTTCTCTTAGGTGGCAATCCATTTGGAACATCATTAGGGAATACATCTTCAAATTCCTACAATAAAGCAACAACAACACTTGGCAAAAATGGTTCAAACTTGTTCGTGTTAAAATAAGTCTCTTTGTACAAAAGTATGATCATATGTTGTTTGGCATAAAATGCTCTTTTGACATCACATTCTTTTGCATAGAAGCTTTTTGTTTTCTTTTTTCTCTCTCTCTTGTGTCCTCATGTTTTCTCCTCTCTTTTCTCTTTTGTCAATCTCTCTTTTTTGTTCAATCTCACTTTTAATCCTTGATTGATCCTCATATGCTTGTTGGGGTGATAATGGAACAAGAGTGACGAGTTTTTTATTCATTACAAAACAATATCGATTCTTTAAGTCATCATGCATGACGTCAAATTGTCATGACCTTCCTAATAGAATATGGCCTGCATGCATAGGTACAACATCACATAAAACTTCATCATGGTACTTTGTAATAGAAAATGACACAAGCACTTGCTTATTTACTTGACTTCACACCTCTCTTTCAACCATTGAAGCTTATATGGCCTAGGATGCTTTATAATAGGTAAATCCAGCTTCTCAACCATGGTTAAGCTAGCAACATTAGTGCAACTCCCACTATTAATAATCATACAACATACCTTATCTTTGATGAGACACCTCATCTGAAAGATGTTATCTCATTGCACCTCATTTTCTTCCTTTACTTGCACATTCAATGCTCGCCTTGAGATGAGAGCTACTCCATTAACTAGATACTCCTCTCCATCACTTTCACCCTCTGATGATGACACGAAATCATCATCTGATTCACTTTCAGTTTCAACATCACCATTACTTCTCAAGATCATTGGATGCTTATTTGGACATTAAGATGCAATGTGACCCCTACCCAAACACTTAAAACATTTAACTTCTCTATTTCTACTTTGTTGGGGGTCAAAATTACTTGCCTCCTTGCTAAAACCCATATTCTTGTGCTTGGATAGCTCGGGTTTGAACTTGTAATTGGCCATTTCATCCCTTTTACTCCAATTTGGCTTCCAAGATGAGGTAGAACCTGAATTCTACCTAAATCATGTGGAGCCCTTTCATTTAAGTTTCCTTTCAACTTATTCATCGGATTCACTTGCAGTTTCAACATCACCGTCACCTCTCAAGATCATTACATGTATTTTTGGACATTGAGATGCAATATGACCCCTACCTAAACACTTAAAACATTTAACATCTCTATTTCTACTTGGAGAACTCGACTTTGGACTTGTAATTGGCTTTCTCATCTCTTTTACTCCAATTTGGCTTCCACTCCAATTTGGCTTCCAAGATGAGGTAGAACCCAAGTTTTGCCTAAACCATGTGGAACACTTTCATTTAAGTTGCCTTCAACTTTCATTGTCATGTGCACCATGTCTTCTAATTCCACATAATGTTGCAATTCAACCATGTTGGCTATGTCTCTATTTAGCCCTTGCAAAAATTGAGTCATGGTTGCCTCTTTATCTTCTTCTACATTCACCCTAATCATGGCGATCTCCATCTCCTTCTGGTAGTCCTCCACACTTTTAGTGCCTTGGGTGAGCCCTTGCAGCTTTTGGTACAACTCCTTATAATTGTGATTAGGGACAAACCTCCTCATCATGATAGCCTTCATCTCCTCCCATGTGTCAATAGGCCGCTCACAATTCCTTCTCCTAGTCAAAACAAGTTGATTCCACCAAATAATAGCATAATAAGTAAATTCAATAGCAACAAGCATTACCTTTTTCTCCTCGAAATAATTATGGCAATCCTCGAAATAATTGTGGCAATCAAAAACCAATTCAACCTTCTTCTCCCATTCTAGGTACACATCAGGATCATTCTTACCTTGGAATGAAGGAATTGTCATTTTAATACTGTCCAAATCTTAGCCATAGGTACCTTGCCTAAATTCTCTTTGATCCTTTCTATTCTTAGCAATTCTAACCATAGTAGTTTGATTGTCAAATTCATCATCTTCTACATCATCTTCATGGTCATAAGCACATCTTAATTGCCTTCTGGCTTTAGGAGCCTCATATTCCCCATGCCTCCTTTGCAACTCTATTATTGTATTGGCTTCCTCCTCCATGCTCTCCCTCATATCATCAAATCTGGTATTCATACACTTAATTTGTTGTTGCATAGCTTTGATCATGAAGGACATATAATAATTAGGATACCTCATAAGACACTCCCTTATGTGTTTCACTCAAAAGAAGGTGTCACACTCCCTTGTGTTTACACTTTTCATGGCTTTTTCTTTATATGAACTTTCACTCTTGCCTTTTACCACTTGGATTTCCCCTTTCAACTTTGTAAAGAACTAAGCAAACTAAATCAAGAGGATTGATTTTGAGTAGAATAAGGTAAATGGTGTAGAATTTAACGAATTGGAGAATAAGGAGTCAAGAAAAATGAAAAAAGGATAGCAAAGCAAACAAATTTAATGAACTAAACTCATAAAAATCAAAATAGGGGGTTAAACCTATAAGACTAACTTGGATGACATAATAAGAAAATAGATGATAGAATTAGAGTTAAGTAAGGAAACTATATTATTGTTATAACCAATATGACCAAGCCGTTAACTTTTATCAACTTGAATTTGATGCCTTCTTTCTTTTTTCCTTTTCTTTTCTTTGTCTCCTTCTTTGTTTTTTTTTGTTGCTTTTTTTATTTTTCTTTTCTTTTGCTTAACACAAAACAATGATAGAATACTTAGACATAACAATTGGAATTGAAATTAGCACATTTTTTTTTATAGTTATGATCTCAAACAAACAAGCAAAAGAGAAGGATTGCAAACAAACAGATTACTGCATTTGAATGGCAATTCACTTAATAGACAAACTAAATAGAAATAAATAAATCATAAGGTAGAAATTTAAAGAATGAGTTGATTCAACCTAATTTAGAACCTGACTCTGATACCAACTAATGCGGAAAACCCCAGAAAGACATGACTTAAGGACCCAACACACATAAGGAATCAAAGAACAACCAGGAAAGGTAGATTAGAGTTTAATAAGACAAACCCTAGACCCAACATTTGAAAGAACACAAACCTAGGGTATTTAAGAAGGATATGGATGCCACACTCCAGAAAAAAAAGGAATTGGGAGTGATAAGTCAATTTGAACGCCACAAGAAGAAGTACCTCTTGATAAGTTCTTTAGTTCTCAAAAGAATTAAGGGAGAAAAAACCCTTGCTTTCTATTTCTCTCAAAATTGTTTAATGTTCCAAAACTTACAAAAGGTGCCTATTTATAAGCTAAGATAGCAATCCTAAAAAGGTACAAATTCCTACAAAAGAAAAATCCTTATTTAGGAGGAATTCCTATCTAGGGAAAAATTCTTGCATAGATAATAAACTCCTAATTAGGAGTGAATGCTCTTACTTAGTTCTGACCCATTAGGTACTCCAATCATATTAATAAGGTCTAGACTCTTTTTCAAGTTTGAATTTGCACCCTTTGAAGTTTGGTTAGCCTGAATATCCTCAATCAACCCATTTAGTGCCTCTTTCATCTTTTTGGCTCTAGCTCATGTTATTGGGCCTTCTAGAATGTGCAATGGACCTTCTGCATCCTTTAAGGCCTTCCACCCATCATCTCTAAGGTTCTCATCAACTATGATTACAAAACAAATGGATACAAAAACAACATTCCTTAAAGAGAATATATTCTTAAATATATACATGACACAGCTTAAGGATTTTATACTGAAAAAGAATATGAATATGATATAAAAGCTAGAAAGGTGGAGCAAATTTGATGAGAAATCAAAGAGATTGATTTTCTTCAAAATATAGGTGAACATTACATTTCTAAGAGGGTTAATGAGAGTGCAATCATTTTCTTAGTATTATATATGGATGATATATTTTTGATAGGAAATGATATACCAATGTTCTAATTCATCAAAATTTGTTTATCCAAGAACTTCTCCATGAACAACACATTAGAAATAGCTTTTATTTTGACAATAAAGATTTATAAATATAAATCTAAGAGATTGTATAGAATAAAGTGCTAATGAGATTTATTAAGATGAATTTAAGAAGGACTTCTTACTTATATTGCACGATGCATTTTTCTCTAAGGACATATAAGACTCAAAAAGAGAGATAAGAAAATTTTAAGGCTATTGTTGTGGGCTCACATTTGAGGCTTTTGTTGAAAATAGCACATTGGATTTGGAACTTAATTTCGTTTACTTCAAGGGAATAAGAATAAAGAAAAGAAAGTCATCCAAATATGGGAAAGAATAATTATTATTTCCTATTCGATGTTACCAAAATGCAATATAGACTATTAGTCTAACCTATTTTATACTATTATATCTTATATTATTCTATATTATCAAATTTGCATGGTTAGTCCTTTAGTTCTATTCTTCCCTTCCAATTTGCAATTATTATGCTGTCTACTAATTGTTTAACGGAAGATTTAAATACAATGAACTTTGTCCAATTCTCGGATATTTTTTCTTGAATTACTTTCAATACAATGTATGTGCCCGGTGTTGGAAGAGCATGCCATGGTTAGAGACTCAACTTTGAATCATTGTTGGATCCATGGAAAGGGATAGTTTAGGAAAAGTTTTGTATTATTGTATGTGTGGCTTATGAGTCATATATATACTCCTTTACACAAATTCACTCATCCCATGTGCTGTAAGAATACATCTCCACTCGATATTGCAATACTAAGAGACATGTATTTTGAACTAGTTTCGAGTGATGTACCTTAATATTCAGCCACATAAGTTGGGAGGACTATAATTCCCTTACTATAAGGCTATGGCAAGTCTTTCTCATTCACCTGCAACCTTCTATATCCCAGAGTTTAAGCAGTGTCCGATTTTGAAGAATTCTCTTGAGTAGCTAGAAATTTATTTTACGAATGATGAGTAAAATCCACTTTTTCCCAATCTTACAAACACTCTTCTGATGGTATTAGTGGAGAAGATTGTAAGAGATGCTTTTTAAAGATATAAAACCTTCATGATAAACAAGTTGTAAAGCCTGCTTTTTAGGCACTATGGAATTGTCAATGCTCCCATCAAGTTTATATATAGGCATCCCTAATACCTATTTCACGAATTGCTTATTCCTTTAATCAATGCACTTCAGCAGTTTCACTAAGGAAGTTCTCTGTCTACATATACACTTGGCTAGAAAATACACCATTGGTATGCTTATCTATCGACCATGATTCAATTCTTTTATAAGGTATTAGGACCAAAATGTATGGGCTTGATCCCAATTAAAGAAGTGGTTTAGACTCTTTTACTCTTGGAATGGCGAATTATCATCAATAGCCCTTTAGACCCTCCTTTCATTTTCAGCATCTTCCATCTCCACTTGTGATGAGAAGCTTAAAGATGATGCATGGAAGACTTTAAAGCATGCAAGAATTTCATTGCACATTCTAAAAGGTCTAATAACATAAGTTAGAGCCAAAAAGATGAAAGAAACACTAAATGGGATGATTAAATACATTCAGGCCAATCAAACTACAAATGGTGTGACTTTAAGTTTGAGAGAGAGTTAACACCTTATTAATATGATTGCAGTGCTTAACGGGTTAGGGTTAAGTAATAGCATTTACTCCTAAATAGGAGTTTGTCCTAAATAAGTGTTTGTTATAAAAGTGGAAGTTTTCTAAATAAGAAATTGTCCTAGATAGGAGTTTGTCCAAAATAGGGGTGTGTCATAAATAGGAATTTATGTCTCTTTTAGGGTTGCTATCTTAACCTATAAATAAGAACCTCCTTGTAAGCTCTAAAATCTTACAATTTGAGAGAAATAATAAGCGAGAGTTTCATCTTTTAGTTATTTCAAAAACTAAAGAACTTATAAAGAAATAACTCTTTTTATGACATTCAACTTAACTAATCACTCTCAATCCCCTTTTTTCTAGAGTGTGGTGTTCATATTCTTCTTAATCCCCAAGTTTGTGTTCCTTTCAATATTGGGTTTGGGGTTTGTATGATTGAAATCTGACTTAGCTTTTCTAGGTATTGTTTGATTCCTTACGTGTGTTGGGTCCCTAAACCACATCTTTTGGGGTTTACATTAGTTGGTATCAAAGCCCAACTCTAAATCAGGTTGAATCAATTAATTCTTCAATTTGTTGCCTTGTGATTTATTTATTTATATTTAGTTTGTCTATTAAAAGCACATTACCATTCAAACGCACTAATCTGTCCATTTGCAATCCTTCTTACTTTGCTTGTTTGTTTGAGCACATAATTGTCAAAATGTGCTATTTTCAATTCCAAAAGAAAAGGAAGAACAAAAAAATAAGAGAAACAAAAAAAAAAAGCATCAAATTCAAGTTATTGATAAAAGTAAAAATGGTTTGGTCAAATTAACCATAATAATAATATAGTTTTCTTACTCAACTCTAATTCTACCATCTATTTTCTTGTTATGTCATCCAAGTTTGTCCCCTATGTTTAACCCCTTATCTTGATTTATGTAAGTCTAGTTCATTAAATTCGTTTACCTTGATATCCTTTTCATTTTTTTTCACTCCTTATTCTCCAATTAGCTTAATTCTACCCCATTTACCTTGTTATGTTCATAATCAATCCTCTTGATTTAGCTTATTTAGTTCTTTAAATAGCTAAAAGGGGAAATTTGAGAGGTAAAAGGTAAAAAAACAAGTTTATATTAAAAAAAAAAGTCATAAAAAGTGTAAGACACAAGGGAGTGTGACACCCTTTTTTGAGTGAAACATGTAAGGGAGTGTTTTGTGAGGTATCCTAATAATTTTGTACAAAAGTAATACTATGATGTCCAAAGACAAAGGTGTAGCTCAGGAGGGAGTTAGTGATGTGTCCTTTATGATCAAAACTATACAACAACAATTTGAGTGCTTGAATACCATATTTGATGATATGAGGGAAAGGATGAAGGAGCAAAATAATACAATAGTAGAGTTGCAAAGAAGGCATGGGCACTATAGTAGAGTTACAAAGAAGGCAAGTGAGATGAGCTAATGACCATAAAGATGATGTAGAAGATGATAAGTTTAATGATTAAACTACTATGATTAGATTGCCAACAATAGAAAGGATTAGAAAGATTTTAGGAGGCAAGGCACCTATGACCATTATTTGAGTAGCAAAAAAATTACAATTCCTCTATTTTATGGTAAGAATGATCCTGAGGTGTACCTAGAATGGGAACAGGTTGAATTGGTTTTTGACTGCAATATCTACTATGAAGAGAAAAAGTAAAGTTTGTTGTCATTGAATTTACTGATTATACTATTGAGGGAGACTTATTGATACATAAGAGGAGATGAAGGCTATCATGAGGAGGAAGTTTGTCCTTAATCACAATTATAGGGATTTATACCAAAGGCTACAAAGGCTCACTTAGGGCACCAAAAGTGTGGAGGACTACAACAAGTAGATAGAGATTATCATGATTAAGGCAAATGTAGAAGAAGAGAGAGAGGTAACCATGACTCAATTTTTGCAAGGGCTAAATAGAGGTAACCATGTAATGTGGTCGAGTTGCCACATTACATGGAATTAGAAGACATGGTGCACATGACAATGAAAGTTGAAAGACAACTTAAACCAAAGCGTTCCACATGGTTTAGGAAAAATTCAGGTTTTACTTCATCTTGGAAGCCAAATTGGAGTAAAAAGGATAAGAAGGCCAATTACAAGTCCAAAGTCGAACTATCCAAAAGCAGGAATGTGGGTTCTTGTAGGGAGGTAGGTAATTTTGATCCCTAAGTAGAAATAGAGATGTTAAATGTTTTAAGTGTTTGGGAAGGGTACACATTGGATCTCAATGTCCAAATAAGCACGCAATGATCTTAAGAGGTAATGGTGACGTTGAGACTGCAAGTGAATTAGATGATGATTTTGTGCCATCATTGGAGGGTGAAAATGATAGAGAGGAGTATCCAGTTAATGGATTAGCTCTTGTCACAAGGCAAACATTAAATGTGCAAGTGAAGGAAGAGAATGAGGTGTTACATGATAACATCTTTCATACAAGGTGTCTCATCAAGGAGAAGGTATGTAGTATGATTATTGATAGTGAGAGTTGCACTAATGTAGCTAGCACAATTATGGTTGAAAAGCTAAATTTACCTACTATAAGGCATCCTATGCCATATAAGCTTTAATGGTTGAATAAGAGTGGTGAAGTTAAGGAAAATAAGCAAGTGCTCCTATCATTTTCTATCAAAAGCTACCATGATGAAGTTTTATATGAAGTTATACCTTTGTATGTAGGTCATATTCTATTAGGAAGACCATGGTAGTTTGACAAATGAGTTATACATAATGACTTTATGAACTAATATTCCTTTGTAATGAATGAAAAAACCCATTACTCTTGTACTATTAACACCTCAACAAGCTTATAGGGATCAATTGAGGATTAAAAATAAGAGTGAACAGAAAAAAAGAGATTAAAAAGAGAGGGATAGCTAAAATAGAAAAGAGAGGGAAAAAGTGAGGACACAAGAGATAGAGAAGAAAAAAGAAAGTTTCTATGCTAAAAAAGTATTTTATGCCAAACAACCTATGATTGTACCTTTGTACAAAGAGGCTTATTTTAACACTAACAAGTTTGACCCATCTTTACTTAGTGTTATCATGTCTTTTTTCAAGAATTTGAAGATGTATTCCCTGTGGATTTTCCAAGCAAATTACCTATTAAAAGAGGATTTGAGCATCAAATTGATTTTATGTTTGGTGCATCCATTCCAAATTGACCAGTATATAAGAGTAATCTTGAGGAGATAAAAGGAGTTGCAAAGGCAACTTAAGGAACTTATATTGAAAGGATATGGGGGAAAGCATGAGTCCCTGTGTGGTTCTTGTTCTACTTGTACCCAAGAAGGATAGGACTTAGAAGGTGTGTATTGATTGTTAGGTGCTCAACAAAATCACTATAAAATATCATTACCCCATACCTAGGTTAGATGATATGTTAGATGAATTGCATGATTCATGTGTCTTTTCTAAAATTGATTTGAAAAAGTGGGTAAATTAGGATGAGAGAGGTAGATGAGTGGAAAATAGCTTTTAAAACTAAGTATGATCTATAAAAATGACTTGTTATGCCATTTGGTTTCATTAATACATCAAGCACCTTTATGCAATAAATGAATGATGTTTTGCATACATTCATTGGTAAATTTATGGTTATGTATTTTGATGATATTTTGGACTATAGCAAAAATGTAGAAGAGCATCTTGATCATTTGCATTTTATTTTAATTGTTTTACATTCTAAGAAGTTGTATGCTAACTTCAAGAAATGTTCCTTTTGTACTAACCAAATCATATTTGTTGGCTATGTTATGAGTGCTATAGGTGTTAAGGTTGACGAGGAAAAAGTTAAGGTAATCCATGATTAGCCTACATCTAAATCAATTAGGAATATGTATAACATTCATGGTTTAGCTATTTTCTATAGATGCTTTATTAGATACTTTAGCACCATTGTTGCACTATTAACTAAGGTTATTAAAAAGAACATGAGTTTTAAATGGGGTAGTGATAAAGACAAGATTTTTAATTATATTAAGGAAAAATTAAGTGTATGGAGCATCAAGACAAGGCAGGTGTGATGCTTTAAGTATTGACATTGGAGCTATTTTGATGTAGGAAAGGCATCCAATTGCCTACTTTAGTGAAAAGCTAAGTGGACCAAGTCTTAATTATCCCACTTATGATAAAGAGATATATGCATTGGTATGAGCTTTGGAGGCATGGCAACACTACCTTTGGCTCAAGGAGTTTGTCATCTATACTAATTATGAATCCTTAAAACACTTAAAAGGGATAGGGAAAGTTGAACAAAAGACATGCTGTATGGGTTAAATTCATTAAGAGAGCCCTCCCTACATCACCAAATGTAAACAAGGTAAGGAAAACATGGCAGCAGATGCATTATCTCGCAGGTATGTTGTTACCTTTACACTTACTGCAAAATTATTAGAATTTGAATATATTAAAGATTTATATGTGAAAATCCTGACTTTGCTATTGTGTATGGAGAATGTGAGAAGTCATCCTTTGAGAAATTTTATAAGTATGAGGGTTTCTTATTTAGGGAAAATCATTTGTGTATGCCAATGAGTTCTTTAAGGGAGTTGGTTGTGAGAGAAGCTCATAGGGGTGGTCTAATGGGTCATTTCAGACTTAGGAAAACCCTAGATGTCTTCATTGAACATTTCTTTTGGCTACACATGAAACGAGATGTTGAGAAGGTATGTGAGAAATGCATAACATGTAAACAAACTAAATCTAGAGTTTTATCCCATACCTAGCCATCCCTGCATTGATTTATCTATAGACTTTGTTGTTGACAGATTTACAAAGATGGCATGCTTCATCCCATCCCATAAAAATGGCAATGTAAGCAATGTGGCTGAATTATTCTTTAAAGAAGTAGTTGTTTGCGTGGCATGCATCAGAGTATTGTTTCAGATCAAGATACAAAGTTCTTGAGCTACCTCTAGGAAACTTTATGGGGGAAGTTAGGTACTAAAGTATTATTTTCATCTACTTGTCATCTATAAATTGACGGGCAGATTGAGGGATTAATCAAACTCTTTCTACTTTATTATATGCTATTATTCAAATGAATTTGAAAACATGGGAAGCTTGTTTACCGCATGTCAAGTTTGCATATAATAGGAGTGTTCATTCTAATACTAGTTACTCTTCATTTAAAATTGTATATGATTTTAATCCTTTGACTCCTTTAGATCCATTGCTTATAACTGTTGATGAGTATGCTAGCTTAGATGGTGAATGCAAGGCTAATATGGTGAAGAAATTGCATAAGAAGGTGCAGCAACATATTGTAAAATGAATTGAGGAATATGCATCCAATGTCAACAAAGGGTGAAAGAAGGTAGTGTTTGAACCCAATAATTGGGTTTGGGTGCATATGCACAAAGAACATGATGTGGAAAACCCCAAAAAGACGTGGCTTAGGGACCCAACGCACACAAGAAATCAAAGAATAACCAAGAAAGCTAAATCAAAGAATAACCAAGAAATCTAAATCAAAGTTTAATAACACAAGCCCTAGACACAACATTCAAAGGAACATGAACCTAGGATATTTAAGAAGGATATGGACACCACACTTTAGACAAGAAAGGAATTGGGAGTAATAAGTCAAATTGAATGCTACAAGAAAAAATACCTCTTGATAAGTTCTTTAGTTCTCAAAAGAACTGAGGGAGAAAAACCCTTACTTTCTATTTCACTCAAAATTGTCTAAGGTTTTAGAGCTTACAGGAGGTGTCTATTTATAGGCTAAGATAGCAATCCTAAAGAGGCACAAATTTCTACTTAAGAAAAATCCTTATTTAGGAGGAATTTCTATCTAAGGAAAAATTCTTACACAGACAATAAACTCCTAATTAAGAGTGAATCCTATTACTTAGTCCTAACCCATTAGGTACTCTAATCACATTAATAAGGCCCAGACTCTCTTTCAAACTTGAATTCACACCATTTGAAACTTGATTGGCCTGAATGTTCTCAATCAACCCATTTAGTGCTTCTTTTCTCTTTTTGGCTTTAACTCTTGTTATTGAGCCTTTTGGAATGTGTAATGGACCTTTTGCATCCTTGAAGCCTTCCACCCATCATCTCTAAGGTTCTCATAATTCCCCCTCTCCTTGAAAGGATTTTTCCTCAAATCATCACCTACATCAAAAAGGGAAAGATCAGAAACATTAAACGTTGCACTCACATTATACTCACCAGGAAGGTCCAACTTATAAGCATTGTCATTAATTCATGCTACAACTTGAAATGGACCATCTCCTCTAGGTTGTAGCTTTGAATGCCTTTGAGTTGGGAACTGTCGCTTGTGCATATGCACCCAAACCCAATCACCAGGTTCAAACACCACCTTCTTTTGTCCCTTGTTGATATGGGATGCATATTGCTTAATTCATTTTTCAATATGTTGCCACCCCTTCTCATGCAAATTTTTCACCATGTTAGCCTTGCTCTCACCGTCCAAGCTAGCTTAGTCATTGATAGGTATAGGTACCAAATCCAAAGGAGTCAATGGATTAAAACCATAAACAATTTCAAATGGAGAGTAACTAATAGCATAATGAACACTCCTATTATATGCAAACTCAACATATAGTAAACAATTTTCCCTAAATAAGAAACCCTCATGCCTATAAAACCTCTCAAAAGCTGACTTCTCACATGCTCCATACACATTAGCAAAGTTAGGATCATTCACATATAAATCTTTAATATGTTCAAATCCTAATAAGTTTGTAGTAAGTGTAAAGATAAGGGCATACCTATAAGATAATGCATCAGCTACTACATTTTCCTTACCTTGTTTATATTTGATGATGTAGGGAAAGGTCTTAATGAATTCAATCCACTTGGCATGTCCCTTCAAGTGCTTCAAGGATTCATGGTTAGTAAGGATGACAAACTCCTTGGGCCAAAGGTAATGTTGCCATGTCTCCAAAGCTTGTACCAATGCATACATCTCTTTATCATAAGTACGATACTCAAGGCTTGCTCCAATTGTCTTTTCACTAAAGTAAGCAATTAGGCATCTTTCTTGCATCAAAACAGCTCCAATGCCAATACCTGAAGCATCACACTCAATCTCAAAAGCTTTTGCAAAGTCAGGTAAAGCAAGTAAGGATGCAGAACTTAATTTTTCTTTGATGCAATCAAAAGCCTTGTCTTGGTTACTACCCCACCTAAAACTCATGTTCTTTTTGATAAGCTGAGTGAGTGGTGCAGCAATGGTGCTAAAGTCCCTAAAAAAGTGTCTATGGAAACTAGATAGACCATGAAAACTATGCACATCACTAATTGACTTAGGAGTAGGCCAATCTTGGATAGCCCTAATATTTTCCTCATCAACCTCAATACCTTTAGCACTCACAACATAGCCAAGAAACGTGACCTGATTGGTACAAAATGAGCATTTCTTGAAATTAGCATACAATTTCTTAGAAAATAAAACAATTAAAATAAAACGTAAATGATCAACAAGCTCTTTTCGGTTGTTCCTATAAACCAAAATATCATCAAAATGCCAAACCACAAATTTACCAATGAATGGATGCAAAACATGATTCATTAATCGCATCAAAGTGCTTGATGCATTAATGAGACCAAATGGCATAACAAGTCATTCGTACAAACTATACTTAGTTTTGAAAGCTGTTTTCCACTCATCTCCTTCTCTCATCCTAATTTGGTGATATCCACTTTTCAAATCAATCTTAAAAAAGACACATGAACCATGCAATTCATCCAACATATCATTTAACCTACATATGGGGTGACGATACTTTACAGTGATTTTGTTGATTGCTCGACAATCAACACACATCCTATAAGTCCTATCCTGTTTGGGTACAAGTAAGACAGGAACAGCACAAGAACTCAAGCTTTTCCTCACATATCCTTTTGAAATAAGCTCCTTAACCTGCCTTTGAAGCTCCTTTATCTCCTCAGGATTACTCCTATATGCTGGCCGGTTAAGGATGGATGCACTGGGGATGAAATCAATTTGATACTTAATTTCTCTCTTAGTTGGCAATCCACTTAGGATATCAACAGGGTATAATCTTCAAATTCTTGCAATAAATCAACAACAACACTAGGCAAAGATAGTTCAAACTTGTTGGTGTTAAAATAAGCCTCTTTGTACAAAAGTACAATCATAGGTTTTTGGCATAAAATGTTCTTTTGACATCACATTCTTTTGCATAGAAACTTTCTGTTTTCTTCTTTCTCTCTTGTGTCCTTACGTTTTCTCCTCTCTTTTCTCTTTTGTCAATCTCTCTTTTTTGCTCACTCTCACTTTTAATCCTTGACTAATCCTCATAAGCTTGTTGGGGTGATAATGGTACAAGAGTAACAGGTTTTTCATTCATTACAAAAAACTATCGATTCTTGAATCCATCATGCATGACTTGCCTATTAAACTGCCATGGCCTTCTTCCTAATAGAATATGGCCCGCATGCATAGGTACAACATCACATAAAACTTCATCATGGTACATTCCAATAGAAAATGACACGAGCACTTGCTTATTTACCTTGACTTCACCACTCTCATTCAACCATTGAAGCTTATATGGGTTAGGATGCTTCATAATAGGCAAATCTAGCTTCTTAACCATGGTTGTGCTAGCAACATTAGTGCAGTTCCCACCATCACTAATCATACTACATACCTTATCTTTGATGAGACACCTTATCTAAAAGATGTTATTTCATTTCACCTCATTTTCTTCCTTTACTTGCACATTCACTAGTTGCCTTGTCACAAGAGCTACTCCATTAACCAGATACTCCTCTCCATCACTTTCATCCTTTGATGATGGCACAAAATCATGATTTGATTCACTTGCAGTTTGAATATCACCATTACCTCTTAAGATCATTGTATGCTTATTTGGACATTGAGATGTAATGTGACACTTGCCCAAACTCTTAAAACATTTAACATCTTTATTTCTACTTGGTTGGGTGTCAGAATTACCAACCTCCTTGGTAGAACCCACATTCTTGTGCTTAGAGAGCTCAACTTTGGACTTGTAATTGGCCTCCTTATCCCTTTTACTCCGATTTGGATTCCAAGATGAGGTAGAACCTGAGTTTTGCCTAAACTATATGGAACCCTTTCATTTAAGTTGCCTTTCAACTTTCATTGCCATGTGCATCATGTCTTCTAATTCCACATAATGTTGCAATTTAACCATGTTGACTATGTGTTTATTTAGCCCTTGCAGAAATCGAATCGTGGTTGCCTCTCTATCTTCTTTAATGTTTGCCCTAATTATGGTAATCTCCATATGCTTGTGGTAGTCCTCCACACTTTTGGTGCCTTAAGTGAGCCCTTGTAGCCTTTAATACAACTCCCTGTAATTGTGATTAGGAACAAACCTCCTCCTCATGATAGCCTTCATCTCCTTCCATGTATCAATAGGCTGCTCATGATTCCTTTTCCTAGTCAAAAAAGGTTGATCCCACAAAATAATAGTATCATTAGTAAATTCAAAAGTAGCAAGCTTTACATTTTTCTCCTGGAATAGTTGTGATAGTTAAAAACCAATTCAACCTTCTTCTCCCATTCTAGGTACGCATCAAGATCATTCTTACCTTGGAATGGAGGAATTGTCATTTTAATACTATGTAAATCATGGTCATAAGTGCCTTACCTCCCAAATTCTCTTTGATCCCTTTTATTGTTAGTAGTTCTAACCATAGTAGTTTGATCATCAAATTCATCATCTTCTAAATCATCTTCATGGTCATAGGCACGTCTCAATTACCTTCTTGCTTTAGGGCCTCATATTCCCCATGCCTCCTTTGTAACTCTACTATTGTATGAGCTTCCTCCTCTATGTTCTCCATCATATCATCAAATTTGGTATTCATGCGCTCAAATTTTTATTGCATAGCTTTGATCATGAAGGACACATTACTAGCTCCTTCCTAAGCTGCACCTTTGTCTTTGGATGTCATAATATTACTTCTACACAAAATAATTAGGATACTTCACAAAACACTCTTTCACATGTTTCACTCAAAAGAAGATGTCACACTCCCTCGTGTTTACACTCTTCAAGGCTTTTTCTTGTTATGAACTTTCACTCTTGCCTTTTACCACTTGGATTTCCCCTTTCAACTCTGTAAAGAACTAAGTAAACTAAATCAAGAGGATTGATTTTGAGTAGAATAGAATTGAACAAATTGGAGAACAAGGGGTCAAAAAAACAAAACAAAAAAAGGATAGCAACGCAAACAAATTTAATGAACTAAACTCACAAAATTCATAATAGGGGGTTAAACCTATAGGACAAACTTGGATGACTTAACAAGAAAATAGACGATAGAATTGGAGTTAAGTAAGGAAACTATATTATGGTTGTAACCAATATGACCAAGCTGTTAACTTTTATCAACAACTTGAATTTGATGCCTTCTTTCTTTTATTCCTTTTCTTTTCTTTTTCTCCTTCCTTTTTTTTGTTGCTTTTTTTATTTTTCTTTTCTTTTGCTCAACACAAAACAACAATAGAATACTTAGACATAAAAATTGGAATTGAAATTAGCACATTTTTTATAGTTATGATGTCAAACAAATGAGAAAAAGAGAAGGATTGCAAACAAACAGATCAATGCATTTAAATTGTAATGCATTTAATAGACAAACTAGGTAAAAATAAATAAATCAAAAGGTAGAAATTTGAAGAATGAGTTGATTCAACTTGATTTAGAATCGAGCTATGATACCAACTGATGCAAAAAACCCCAAAAAAACGTGACTTAAGGACTCAACCTACACAAGGAATAAAAAACTAGGAAAGCTAAATCAGAGTTTAATAACACAAACCTTAGACGCAACATTCAAAGGAACACAAACCTAGGGTATTTAAGAAGGATATGGATGTCACACTTAAGAAAAGAAAGGAATTGGGAATGATAAGTCAATTTGAATGCCATAAGAAAAAGTACCTCTTGATAAGTTCTTTAATTCTCAAAAGAATCGAGGGATAAAAACCCTTGCTTTTTGTTTCACTCAAAATTGTCTAATATTCTAGAACTTATAAGAGGTGCCTATTTATAGGCTAAGATAGCAATCCTAAAAAGGTACAAATTCCTACTTAAGAAAAATTCTTTTTTAGGAGGAATTTCTATCTAGGGACAAATTCTTACACATACAATAAACTCATAATTAGGAGTGAATGCTATTACTTAGTCCTGACTCATTAGGAACTCTAATCATATTAATAAGACCTAAACTCTCTTTCAAGCTTGAATTCACACAATTTGAAACTTGGTTGGCCTGAATGTCCTCAATCAGCCTATTTAGTACCTCTTTCATCTTTTTGGCTCTAGCTTATGTTATTGGGCCTTTTGCATCCTTTAAGGCCTTTCACCCATCATCTTTAAGGTTCTCATTAGAATAGTTGCTAGCTTAGAGGCATTCAAAGTTACAACTTAGAGGATATGGTCCATTTCAAGTAGTAACATGGATTAATGGCAATGCTTATAAGTTAGGCTTAGTGAGTAAAATGTGAGTGCAACAACATTTAATGTTTTTGATCTTTCTCCTTTTGATATAGGTGATGATTCGAGGAAGAATCCTTGCAAAGAGAGGGAGAATGATGAGAAGCTTAGAGATATTGTGTGAAAGGCTTTAAAGATACAAGAGATCCCTTACATATTCCAAAAGGTCCAATAATGCAAGCTAGAGCCAAAAAGACAAAAGAAGAACTAAATGGGCTAATTAAAGACATTCAGGCCAACCAAACTACAAATAGTGAGAATTCAAGCTTGAAAGAGAGTCGATGCCTTATTAATATGATTAAAGTGTGTAATGGGTCAGGATTAAGTAATAACATTTACTCTTAAATAGAAGTTTTTCCTAAATAAGTTTTTGATATAAAAGTGGAAGTTTTCTAAATAAAAATTTGTCCTAAATAAGAGTTTATCTTAAATAGAGATTTGTCCTAAATAGAAATTTATGTCTCTTTTAGGGTTGTTCTTATAGCTTATAAATAGGCAACTCCTTGTAAACTCTAAAATCAAACAATTTGTGTGAAATAAAAAGCGAGAGTTTTCTCCTTCGGTTCTTTCTAGAATTAAAGAACTTATCAAGAAGTAACTTTTCTTCTGGCATTCAACCCGACTTATTACTCCCAATTCCCTTCTTTTCTAAAGTGTGGCATCCATATTCTTCCTAATACCCTAGGTTTGTGTTCCTTTGAATATTGGGTCTAAGGTTTGTGTGATTGAAATTTGACTTAACTTTCCAAGGAATTGTTTAATTCCTTACTTGTGTTGGGTCCCTAAATCAAGTCTTTTGGGGTTCGCATCACTACTCATTATGGATCATAATAACATTAGCCACTTATTATCATTAGAATTTATACTCAATATTATTTCACTTTATAAGATATCAAGTGACGACTAATATAAATTACCATTTTCCTCTTATTCTTGAAAAACATTATACACTTACAATAATCTATGACTTACTACTATATTAATCAAAAAGTTGAGTTGTTTCTCTTACTTCACTATGTGAAGTGCACACTAGCATAAAGGTTTGCAGTATCTGAGGAAAATAACTACTACAACTTACTTCACTATAATAATTTATCTATGGGGGCAGAAATTGTCATTAAGAATAATGTCTAGCATGCTTCAGATATGATATATTTTTGCTAATATACTTTTGTTGCAGCGTTATTTTATTTATTGCTTATTTTCTTACAATTTTAAGGATAGTTGTTATTTAACATCATTCTTTTGTTTTCATTTCTTTTTTAGAAAAATCAACATGATTATGATGTCATTGAGAGCTTGAATATGATGTGGCTGTTGGGATGTATGCTAAGGTTTCATGACAATAATGTGGAAATATTTTCATTAAGCAAATATGTCAAATTTCATTTGTTTGAGATTGCATTGGAAAAGGGAAAAGGAAATAGAATTGTCTTGAGTGGAGTATGCATACTGAAAAAAGCACGATGCATAAATCCTGTTCCATGTGTATTGCTGCTAAATGCACTCCTGTAACCAACCAAGCCCCTGAGAAACACAAATAAAAGCCATTAATTCTGATGAAAAAGTAATAAAAGATCTCCATGGATATGTTGTTTTAAGGCTAAATGCATATACTACTATAGGTATTTCCATTTTAAAGCTATAAACATAAGCTACATTATTTTTATGTCTCTTTTCAAACTTTGACTAGCCAGCTAACTGTCTAGATAATTATATCTTCGGTACTATTATAGTCATAAATGATGGTGTATTAAATATATCTAGTGGTTTCAGCTTCTTTTTTCTTTAGTCAATTTTTGGATGTTACATAATTTGTTTAAATCACTATGGTTACAATATATATTTATTTGGCATTTAAGATTAAAGTAAATCTCAAATCTAACTAGCTATTCATGCTTTTATTGTGTCAGTTTTTATATTCATTCATGAGTGGCACATGAAAAGTCCAAAGAGAGAGAGTGGTAAGTAAATGATATTTATTGAATAAATGCCCCATGTGATTTCTTGTTGTTATCCTCCCTTTTCCTTTCTTTCAAATTATTGTTTTTAAAAATATATACAATATTTGCATTTAGGAATAAGAAGCGACTAGAGTTAAATTATGGACCAATTTGGCATTTACTTTTGATTCTTTGACTTTGGAACTATATTTTGTTGTATTACTTTTAGCCGCATCCATATCAACATCATTTAATAGTCATGCCTTCTTATTTTATTATATTACAATGTCTTGCTATGATCTATTGATTATTAATGATAATAGAAGTTTAACTCTATTGAACATAAGTGGAATGGAAAGGAACTTATAATATCAACTAAAATTTGCTATGGAGTCATAGTAAATTTGACTCATAAACTTGTTACCAGTTGCTTACCTAGAAAACAGTTAGGAGGGATCCTAAACCAAGGTTTTAATAATCTTTGAACTTTGCAAATATTATTTGTCATATTGTCATACTAATCTTATGATGCATTAGTGTTAGCAATATTTCACTAATGGTTGGCTAAATATTATATACAGGGGCCTTCAACTTTATTATTATCCATAAAAAGGTTTATACATTTGTCCTGTTAGAGTTGATGAATTCTTATATGCAAGCTTTGGCCTCTTTATGTCTTATTAGTAATTTGCATGACTTGGAAAGTTAAGCCCTTGAAACATTCACTGCATCCTCTTTGTTATAGGTTATGAACAAAGAGTTGCTGCAAAAATACCTCTCTTTATTAGTCAAAGATGAAAATGCATGGGTTTCTCAATACCCTTTATATATAGATTGAATTTGTGGTTCTAGAGGATTTTTTTTTCTAAGTTTACTAGAATGCCATAAAAGGCTAAGTAAATTATGTCATATTCTAGGTACCTTGGCTTGTTATGGCATAAGCATTAAATAATATTACCAAATGAATTATACTGAAACCATGATAGAAATTTGTTAGGCATGTAAACTTATTAAGAAAAGGAGAAATCCAAGAACACTCTATAAATGGCATCTTCAACCATATGCACCTATTCAATAGGTTTAAGCTAGGTGCACATCATGTATTTGGAATCATTAAAGATTGTGAGATATATATATTTTTTAAATTTACAAACTTTTCTACATTTGAAATTATTACTTTATATTCTAAATATATTTCTTTATATTTGTTGTCCATCGAGGCAATAATTTTTTTTTGGTGTCTATTAGTAGGACCATTGGGCCCTAAGCTGTATAATGAAGATAGTTCTCCCCATTCCCATAAGCCTCATCTCCTTTCCTAAGATTAGAACCTAAGACCTTGAAGATAAAAGTCTAAGTTCTTAATTTCTAGGGCATTCCCTAAGGGACCCATCTAGATTGATTTTAACTCATGACCTACACAACAAATATTAGACCCTTTAACTTGAATCACTATTTTTAGTGACCAAAACACCTTTACAAAGGTGAAAATGTTTTTATATCTTGGAGTGCAGCAATATATAAGTTCTAGTAGATACTGTAATTTTTTTCAAAAATATTCATTGATATTAAAAAAAATCCAAGATCATGAGTTTTTGTTATTGTATATTTTCACTTGTATAGACCAAGTGATAAAAATAATTTGCTATACTTGATTCGAAGTTCCAAATATTATAATTTTCAACTAATAAAAATAAACATCACACTTAAGATCCTTAAACCCTAGTAGAAACAAGACTCAGATTTTTAACCCTTAAATTAAAAAAAAAAAAAACATACAATCTTAAAGATACAACCATCAAAAGGTTCTCTCTCTTTTGATTGAACCCCCTTTCTCTCCCTCCCCTTTCAATGGTAGAAAATTGTGCTTATGCCTTCTCTTCAAAAGAAACTAACTTTTACAATTATAGTACAAAGAAAAAAAAAACAAATTAGGAAGTGATAGAGAGTAGTGTGATTCTATTATGTCTAATAGCTTTCATGCAATGTCAAAAGGGTTTAAAGGCTCCTTTTAGGTTAAAAATTACAATTCAGCCTTAACTCCTACATTGCCACCCCAAACAAAATGTGGCCCCTAAATGAATGCCATTAGAGAATAGTAGTTGAACACCCTTATCGTGAAGCTTTAGGGTTGATCAATAGGTTTCAAGCATTTGTGCAATAGGTTGAGAGTTCTTTAAAAGCCTAAGGTTAAGTTGCTGATGTGGAAAACCCCAAAAAGACGTGGCTTTGGGACTTAACACACACAAAGAATAAAGAACAGCCAAGAAAGTACATTCAAAGGAACACGAACCTAGGGTATTTAAGAAGGATATGGATGTCACACTTCAGAAAAGAAAGGAATTGAGAGTGATAAGTAAATTTGAACACCACATGAAGAAGTACTTTTTGATAAGGTTTTTAGTTCTCAAAAGAACCAAGGGAGAAAAACCTTTGCTTCCTATTTCACTCAAAATTGTTTGATCTTTCAGAGCTTACAAGAGGTGCCTATTTATAAGCTAAGATAGCAATCTTAAAGAGGCACAAATTTCTACTTAAGAAAAATCCTTATTTAGGAGGAATTCCTATCTAGGGACAAATTCTTACACAGACAATAAACCCCTCATTAGGAGTGAATGCTATTACTTAGTCTTGACCCATTAGGTACTCCAATCATATTAATAAGGTCTGGACTCTCTTTCAATCTTGAATTCATACCATTTGAAACTTGGTTGGCCTGAATGTCCTTAATCAGCCTATTTAATGCCTCTTTCATCTTTTTTGGCTCTAGCTCGTGTTATTAGGCCTTCTAGAATGTGCAATGGACCTTTTGTATCCTTTGAGGCCTTCCACCCATCACCTCTAAGGTTCTCATCATTCCTCCTCTCCTTGAAAGGATTTGTCCTTGAATCATCGCCTTGTTTATACTTGATGATGTAGGGAAAGGTTGAGGAGATGATCCACTTGGCATGTCTTTTGTTCAACTTTTCTTGTACAACTAAAAGAGGTACTGCACAAGGACTCATGCTTTTCCTCACATATCCGTTCGAAATAACTTCCTTAACCTACCTTTGAACCTTTGAAGCTCCTTTGTCTCTCCAAGATTACTCCTAGTTGCTGGCTAGTTAGGGATGGATGCACTAGAGATGAAATCAATTTAATACTCAATTCCTCTCTTAGGTGGCAATCTACTTCGAACATCGTCAGGGAATACATCTTCAAATTCTTGCAATAAAGTAGTGGCCAATTGTTCATCTGGGATGCAAAGTAGTGGTTGATTGTGTGAATTTTGGGAAATGTATCAGGTGCATAGGTTGTACTTGCATTGACAATGAATAGTGTATTTTCCATAAACATAATTTCTTGGATATCAACTCTTTTAACAAAGTCGTTCCTTGAAGCATCATTAATGATCCTTATAAGAATAAAGGTTCAATAAATTAATTTAAGGAGACTACTCCTGTGTTGGTCGCTAATAGGTTTTTGTTTTTAATGAGTGGGATGTATCTTTATTTGATGAATTAGTACTTATAATAAACTAAAAATACAACTCATCTCCACTTAACTAGTAATTTATACTTGGAATAGTCTTAGACAAAATCAAAAAGCCAAGAAAAAAAAGAATTCTCTTACAATATTCTAAAAGGAAATGTTTGACCATTGACTACCAAATGGGATCCATTTGGTTTTTCAAATAGATGAAAAAGGGTATATTAATTTATTTCTTAAATTATTCAAATTAAGAAATTGTTTATTTTTGAGACCTCTAATACACGACATAAAGAACGAAGGATTTTTAATAAGTAGAAATTTGTGCTACTTTAGGATTACTATCTTAGCCTATAAATAGGCACCTCTTGTAAGCTTTAAAAGATCAGAAAATTTTGAGTGAAATAGAAAGTAAGGGTTTTTCTCCCTTGGTTCTTTTGAGAACTAAAGAACTTATCAAGAGGTACCTTTTCTTATGACATTCAAATTGACTTATCACTCCCAATTCCTTTCTTTTCTGGAGTGTGACGTCAATATCCTTCTTAAACACCCTAGGCTCATATTCCTTTGAATGTTGGGCCTAGGGTTGTTTTATTAAACTCTAATTTAGCTTTTCTGGTTGTTCTTTGATTCCTTGTGTGCATTGGGTCCCTAAGCCACATCTTTCTAGGGTTTTCCGTATCAGTTGGTATCAGAGCCTGACTTTAAATTAGGTTGAATCAACTCATTCTTCAAATTTCTACCTTGTGATTTATTTATTTCTATTTAGTTTGTCTATTAAGTGCATTACCATTCAAATGTACTAATCTGCTTGTTTGCAATCCTTCTCTTTTGCTTGTTTATTTGAGATCATAACTATAAAAAAATGTGCTAATTTCAATTCCAATTGTTGTGTCTAAGTATTCTACAATTGTTTTGTGTTGAGCAAAAGAAAAGAAAAAAAAATCAATGAAAAAAAAAGAGAAAAAGAAAAGAAAAGGAACAAAAGAAAGAAGGCATCAAATTCAAGTTGTCGATAAAAGTTAACAGCTTGGTCATATTGGCTATAACAATAATATAGTTTCCTTCCTCAACTCCAATTCTATCATCTATTTTCTTGTTATGTCATCCAAGTTTGTCCTATAGGTTTAACCCCTTATTTTGATTTTTGTGAGTTTAGTTCATTAAATTCGTTTGCATTGCTATCCGTTTTTTGTTTTTTTTTTTTTTGACTCCTTGTTCTCCAATTTGTTCAATTATATGCCATTTATCTTATTCTACTCAAAATCAATCCTCTTAATTTAGTTTGCTTTGTTCTTTACAGAGCTAAAAGGGGAAATCCGAGTGGTAAAAGGTAAGAGTGAAAGTTCATATAAAGAAAAAGCCATAAAGATTGTAAACAGGAGGGAGTGTGACATCTTCTTTTGAGCGAAACATGTAAGGGAGTGTTCTATGAGGTATCCTAATTATTTTGTGTAGAAGTAATACTATGACGTCCAAACACAAAGGTGCAGCTCAAGAGGGAGCTGGTGATGTGTCCTTCATGATCAAAGCTATGCAACAACAATTTGAGCACATGAATACCAAATTTGATGATATGAGGGAGAGATGGAGAAGCAAGCTAATACAATAGTAGAGTTACAAAGGAGGCATGGGGAATATGAGGCTCTGAAAGCAAGAAGGCAATTGAGACGTGCCTATGACCATGAAGATGATGAGTTTGATAACTGAACTACTGTGGCTATAACTACTAATAATAAAAAGGATCATAGAGAATTTGGGAGGTAAGGCACCTATGACCATGATTTGGGGAGTATTAAAATGACAATTCCTCCATTCCGAGGTAAGAATGATCTTGATGTGTACATAGAATGGGAGAAGAAGGTTGAATTTGTTTTTGATTGCCACAACTATTCCAAGGAGAAAAAGGTAAAGCTTGCTGCTATTGAATTTATTGATTTTGCTATTATTTGGTGGGATCAACTTGTTTTGACTAGGAGAAGGAATTGTGAGTGGCCTATTGATACATGGAGGGAGATGAAGGCTATCATGAGGAGGAGGTTTGTCCTTGCTCACTATTATAGAGAGTTGTACCAAAGGCTTCAAGGGCTCACTCAAGGCACCAAAAGTGTGGAGGACTACCATAATTAGATGGAGATTACAATGATTAGGGCGAATGTAGAAGAAGATAAAGAGGCAACCATGGCTTGATTTCTACAAGAGCTAAATAAAGACATAGCCAATGTGGTTAAATTGCAACATTATGTGGAATTGGAAGACATGGTGCACATGGCAAAGAAAGTTGAAAGGCAACTTAAAGGAAAGGGTTCCACACGGTTGGGGCAAAACTTGGGTTCTACCTTATCTTGGAACCTAAATTGGAGTAAAAAGGACAGGAAGGCCAATTACAAGTCCAAAACCAAGCTCTCCAAGCACAAAAATGTGGGTTCTACCAAGGATGTAGGTAATTTTGACCCCCAACCAAGTAGAAATAGAGATGTTAAAATTTTTAAGTGTTTAGGTAGGGGTCACATTACATCTTAATGCCAAATAAACGAGCAATGATCTTAAGAGGTAACAGTGATGTTGAAACTGCAAATGAATTAGATCATGATTTTGTGCCATCATCAGAGGTTGAAAGTGATGGAGAGGAATATTCGGTTAATGGAGTAGCTCTTGTTATAAGGCGAGCATTGAATATGCAAGTAAAGGAAGCAAATGAGGTGCAACAAAATAATATCTTTCAAATGAGGTGTCTCATCAAAGATATGGTATGTAATATGATTATTGATGGTAGGAGTTGCACTAATGTTGCTATGAGAGTGGATTTACCTATTATGAAGCATCCTAGGCCACATAAGCTTCAATGGTTGAATAAGAGTGGTGAAGTCAAGGTAAATAAGCAAGTGCTCGTGCCATTCTTTATTAGAAGGTACCGTGATGAAGTTTTATGTGGTGTTGTACCAATGCATGTGGGCCATATTCTATGAGGAAGGTCATGGTAGTTTAATAGGCGAGTCATGCATGATGGCTTCAAGAATTGATATTCTTTTGTAGTGAAGAAAAACCTGTCACTCTTGTACCATTATCACCCCAACAAGCTTATGAGGATTAGTCAAGGATTAAAAGTGAGAGTGAACAAAAATGAGAGATTGACAAAAGAGAAAAGAGAGGAGAAAACGTGAGTACACAAGAGATAGAGAAGAAAATAGAGAGTTTCTATGCAAAAGAAAGTCATGTCAAAAGAACATTTTATGCCAAACAACCTATGATCATACTTTCGTACAAAGAAGTTTATTTTAACACTAACAAGTTTGAACCGTCTTTGCCTAGTGTTGTTGTTGCTTTATTACAGGACTTTAAAGATGTATTCCCTGACGATGTCCCAAGTGGATTGCTACCTAAGAAAGGAATTGAGCATCAAATATATTTCATCCCTGGTGCATCTGTCCCTAACCAGCCAGCATATAAGAGTAATCCTAAGGAGATAAATGAGCTTCAAAGGCAGGTTGAGGAGCTCATTTCAAAAGGATATGTGAGGAAAAGCATTAGTCCTTGTGTTGTTCCTGTCCTACTTGTACCCAAAAAAGATGGGACTTTGGAGGATGTGTGTTGATTGTCAAGTCGATCAACAAAATCACTATAAAGTAACCGATCAACAAAATCACTATAAAGTATCATTACCCCAATCACTAAGCTTATAAAAAGAACATGAGTTTTAGGTGGGTAAGTGACCAAGACAAGGCATTTAATTACATCAAGGAAAAATTAAGTTTTTCACTCTTACTTGCTTTACTTGACCTTGCAAAAACTTTCGAGATCGAGTGTAATGCTTTATGCATTGGCATTGGAACTGTTTTAATGCAGGAAAGGGGCCCAATTACTTACTTTAGTGAAAAGCTAAGTGGAGTATGCCTTAATTATCCTACTTATGATAAAGAGATGTATATATTGGTATGGGCTTTGGAGACATAGCAACATTACCTTTGGCCCAAGGAGTTTGTCATCCATACTAACCATGAATCTTTGAAGTACTAGAAGGGACAAGGAAAGTTGAACAAAGACATGCCAAGTGGATTGAATTCATTAAGACCTTTCCCTACATTATCAAATATAAACAAGGTAAGGAAAATGTGGTAGCTCATGCATTATCTTGTAGGTATGCCCTTATCTCTACACTTACTATAGACTTATTAAGATTTGAAGATATAAAAGATTTATATGTGAATGATCCTAATTTTGCTAATGTGTATATAGAGCATGCGAGAAGTCAGCCTTTAAGAAGTTTTATCGGCGTGAGGGTTTCTTATTTAGCAAAAATCATTTATGCATGCCTAAGAGTTCTTTGAGGGAGTTGGTTGTAAAGGAAGCTCATTAGGGTGGTCTAATGGGTTATTTTGTAGTTAGGAAAACCCAAGATGTCCTAAATGAACATTTCTTTTGGCTACGCATGAAATGAGATGTTTAGAGGATATGTGAGAAATTCAAAACATGCAAACAGGATAAATTTAGAGTTTTACCCTGTGGATTGTATACCCCCTTACCCATACCTAGCCATCCCTGGATTGATTTATTTATGGACTTTGTACTAGGGTTGTCACGATCAAAAAGGGGTACAAATTCTGTATTTGTTGTTGTTGATTGATTTTCAAAGATAACACACTTTATTCCATGTCATAAAACTAATGATGCAAGCAATGTGGCTGACTTATTCTTTAGAGTAGTAGTACGTTTGCATGGCATGCCACAAAGCATCATTTCAGATCGGGATACAAAGTTCATAAGCTACTCCTAGAAGTCTTGGTGGGGTAAGTTAGGTACTAAACTATTGTTTTTAACTACTTGTCATCCACAAACTAATGGGTAGGCTAAGGTGGTTAATCAAACTCTTTCTACTCTTTTACATGCTATTATTCGAATGAATTTGAAAGCATGGGAAGATTGTTTACCATATGTTGAGTTTCCATATAATAGGAGTGTTTATTCTGCTACTAGTTACTCTCCATTTAAAATTGTTTATGATTTTAATCTACTGACTCCTTTAGATTTGGTACTTATACCTATTGATGAGTATGCTAGCTTAGACAGTGAACACAAGGCTGGCATGGTGAAAAAATTGCATGAGAAGGTGTGGTAACATATTGAAAAATGAACTGAGCAATACGCATCCCATGTCAACAAAGGATGAAAAAAGGTGGTGTTTGAACTTGGTAATTGGGTTTGGGTGCATATACACAAGGAATGATTCCCAGCTTAGAGACATTCAAAGCTACAACCTAGTGGAGATGGTCCATTTCAAGTTATAGCATGAATTAAAGACAATGCTTATAAGTTGGACCTTCCTGGTGAGTATAATGTGAGTGCAACATTTAATGTTTCTAATTTTCCCCTTTTGATATAAGTGATGATTCAAGGATGAATCCTTTCGAGGAGAGGGGGAATGATAAGAACCTTAAAGATGATGAGTGGAAGGCCTTAAAGGATGCAAGAGGTCTATTGCACATTCCAGAAGGCCTAATAACACAAGCTAGAGCCAAAAAGATGAAAGAGGCACTAAATAGGTTGATTAAGGACATTCAGGCCAACCAAGCTTGAAATGGTGCGAATTCAAGCTTGAAAGAGAGTCTAGGCCTTATTAATATGATTGGAGTCCTTAATGGGTCAAGGTTAAGTAATAGCATTCATTCCTAAATAGGAGTTTATTATTTGCGTAAGAATTTGTCCCTAAATAGGAATTTCTCCTAAATAAGGATTTTTTATAAGTAGGAATTTGTGTTGCTTTAGGATTGCTATCTTAGCCTATAAATAGGCACCCCTTGTAAGCATTGAAAAATCAGACAATTTTGAGTGAAATAGAAAGTAAGGGTTTTTCTCCCTTAGTTATTTTGAGAACTAAAGAACTTATCAAGAGGTACTTCTTCTTATGGTGTTCAAATTGACTTATGACTCCCAATTCCTTTCTTTTTGAAGTGTGGCATCCATATCCTTCTTAAATACCCTAGGTTCATGTTCCTTCGAATGTTGGGTCTAGGGTTTATGTTATTAAACTCTGATTTAGCTTTCCTGGTTGTTCTTTGATTCCTTGTGTGTGTTAGGTCCCTAAGCCATGTCTTTCTGGGGTTTTCTGCATCAAAATTGGAATTTATGTCTCTTTTAAGGTTGCTATCTTAGCCTATAAATAGGAACCTTTTTATAACTTCTAAAATTAGACAATTTGAAAGAAATAAAGTGCGAGAGTTTTCTTCTTCGATTCTTTTAAGAACTAAAGAACTTATCAGGAAGTAACTCTTCTTATGGCATTTAACTTGACTTATCATTCCCAATTCTCTTCTTTTCTGGAGTGTGGTGTTCATATTCTTATTAATACCCTAAGTTCATGTTCCTTTAAATATTGGTTCTAGGTTTAGTTGGATTGAAATTTGGCTTAGCATTCTTAGGTATTGTTTGATTTCTTGCTTGTGTTGCATCCCTAAGCCATGTATTTTGGGGTTCATATCAATTGGTATTAGAGTCTAACTCTAAATTAGGTTAGATCAATTAATTTTTCAATTAGTCACCTTGTGATATATTTATTTTTATTTAGTTTGTCTATTAAGTGCATTACCATTCGAATGTGCTAATCTATCAATTTGCAATTTCCTTACTTTGCTCGTTTGTTTGAGCAAATAACTATCAAAATGTGTTATTTTTAATTCCACTTGTTGTCTCTAAGTATTCTACTATTGTTTTATATTTAGCCAAATAAAAGAAGAAGAAGAAGGAACGAAAAAAAAACATCAAATTCAAATTATTTGTAGAAGTTAAATGGTTTGGTCAAATTAGCCACAATAATAATATACTTTTCTTACTTAACCCATATTCTGTCATCTATTTTCTTGTTATGTGATCCATGTTTATCCTCTAAGTTTAACTCTTTATCTTGTTTAGGTGAGTCTAGTTCATTAAATTCATTTGCCTTGATGTCCTTTTTTGTTTTTTTTTTTTTTTACTCCTTGTTCTCCAACTAGTTCAATTTTACCCTATTTACCTTATTCTATTTAAAACCAATCCTCTTGATTTAAATTGTTTAGTTCTTCAAAGAAATGAAAGGGGAAATTTGAGTGGTAAAAGGTAAGAGTGCAAGTTCATATTAAGAAAAAGCCAAAAAAAGTGTAAAACTGGCTAGCATAATTATGGTTGAAAAGCTAAATTTACCTATTATGATGCATCTAAGACTATATAAGCTTCAATGGTTGAATGAGAGTAGTAAAGTCAGGATAAATAAGCAAGTGCTTATGTCATTTTCTATTGGAAGGTACCATGATGAAGTTTATGTGATGTTGTACCTATACATATGGGTTATATCTATTAGGAAAATCATAGCAATGTGACAAACAAGTTATACATGATGGCTTCAAGAATTGATATTCCTTTGTAATGAATAAAAAACCCATCACTCTAGTACCATTAACACCTCAACAAACTTGTAGGGATGAATTGAGGATTAAAAATAAAAGTGAACAAAAAAGAGAGATTGAAAAGAAAAGGATAACTAAAATAGAGAAGAGAGGAGAAAAAGTGAGAACACGAGAGAGTGAGATAAAAGGAAAGTTTCTATGTAAAAGAAAGCGATGTCAAAAGGGAATTTTATGCTAATCAACCTATGATTGTACTTTTGAACAAAGAGGCTTATTTTAACACTAAAAGTTTGACTCATTTTATCTATTATTGTTATTTCTTTTCTGGAGGATTTTGAAAATGTATTCTTTAAGGATGTTCTAAGTGAATTACCACTTAGGAGAAGACTTGAGCATCAAATTAATTTTATCCCTAGTGCATCCATTCTAAATTGGCTAGCATATAAGAGTAATCTCAAAAAGATAAAGGAGATTTAAAGGTAGGTTGAAGAACTTATGTCAGAAGGATATATGAAAGAAAGCATGAGTCCTGTATGGTTCCTATTCTACTTGTACCTAAGAAGGATAAGATTTGGAGGATGTGTGTTAACTATTGAGCAATCAACAAAATCACTGTAAAGTATTGTTACCCCATACCTAGGTAAGATGACATGTTGGAAGAATTGCATGGTTCATGTGTCTTATCTAAAATTGATTTGAAAAGTGAATATCACCAAATTGAGATGAGAGAAGGAGATGAGTGAAAAACAACTTTCAAAACTAACTATGGTTTGTATGAATAACTTGTTATGCCATTTGGTCTCACTAATGCACTGAGTACTTTTGTGCTATTAATGAATCATGTTTTACATGCATTCATTAGAAAATTTATGGTTATGTATTTTGATGATATTTTAGTTTATAGCAAAAACTTAAAAGAGCTTCTTGATCACTGACATTCTGTTTTAACTATTTTATATTCTGAGAAATTGTATGCTAATTTCAAGAAATGTTCATTTTATACTAACTAGATCATATTCCTTGGCTATGTTATAAGTGCACTTACACCAAAGTCTATTAGTGATGTACATAGCTTTCATAGTCTAGTTAGTTTCTATAGATGTTTTGTTAAGGACTTTAGTACCATTGCTGCACCACTAACTTAGGTTATTAAAAAGAACATAGGTTTTAAGTGGGTAGTGATTAAGAAAAGGTTTTTAATTACATTAAGGAACAATTAAGTTATGGACCCTTACTTGCTTTACCTAACTTTGCAAAAACTTTTGAGATTGAGTGTGATGTTTCAAGTATTGGCATTGGAGCTATTTAAGGCAAGAAAGGTGTCTAATTGCCTACTTTAGTGAAAAGCTAAGTAGGGCAAGCCTTAATTATCCCACTTATGATAAAGAGATGTATGCATTGGTACGGGCTTTAGAGAACCTTACAGTATCATTTACCCAAAGAGTTTGTCATTCATTCTAATCATAAATCCTTGAAACATTTAAAGGAACAAGGAAAGTTGGACAAAAAACATGCCAAGAAGGTTGAATTGATTGAGACCTTTTCCTACATCATTAAATATAAATAAGGTGAGGAAAATGTGGTAATTGATGCATTATCTCATATGTATGCTCTTATCTCTACACTTACTACAAAATTATTAGTATTTGAATATATTAAAGATTTATATGTGAAAAATCTTGACTTTGCTAATGTGTATGGAACATGTGAGAAGTTAGCATTTGAGAAATTTTATAAGCATGAGAGTTTCTTACTTTAGGAAAATCATTTATGCATGCCTATGAATTCTTTAAGGGAGTTAGTTCTGAGATAAGCTCAAAGAGGTGGTCTAATGGGTCACTTTGGAGTTAGGAAAACCCTAGATGTCTTAGCCAAACATCACTTTTGGCCACACATGAAACAAGATGTTAAGAGGGTATATGAGAAATGTATAACATGCAAATAGGCTAAATCTATAATTTTACGCCAAAGCTTGTACACCTTTTACCAATACCTAGCCATCTCTAGGTTGATTTATCTATGAACTTGTACTAAGGTTGTCACGATCAAAAAGGGGTAGGGATTCTATATTTGTTGTTGTTGACAGATTTCAAAGATGACACATTTCATCACTTGCCATAAAATTGATGATGCAAATAATGTAATTGAATTATTCTTTAAAGAAGTAGTACATTTGCATGGCATGCCTCAAAGTATTGTTTCAGATTGGCTAAAAAGTTCTAAGGTTATTTCTGAAAGACTTCGTGGGGTAAGTTAAGTGCTAAACTATTGTTTTCAACTACTTGACATCCATAAATTGATGGGTAGACTAAGGTAATAAATTGAACTTTTTCTACTTTGTTGTGCGCTATTATTTGAATCATTTTAAAAATATGGGAAGATTGTTTACCACATGTCAAGTTTACATATAATAAGAGTGTTCATTTTACTACTAGTTACTCTTCATTTGAAATTGTATATGGTTTTAATCCTTCGACTTCTTTGGATTTGATGCCTATACTTGTTGATCAGTATGATAGATGGTAAACATAAAATTGACATGGTGAAGAAGTTTTTCATAAGAAGTGTTTGTTATAAAAGTGGAAGTTTTTTGAATAAGAATCTATTCTAGATAAGAGTTTGTACTAAATAGAAATTTGTTTTAAATAGGAATTTATGTATCTTTTAAGGTTGCTATCTTAGCCTATAAATAGGCACATCCTTGTAGGTTATAAAACCAGACAATTTGAGAGAAATAAAAAGTGAGAATTTTCTCCTTCGATTGTTTTGAGAACTAAAGAACTTATTAAGAAGTAACTCTTCTTATGACATTCAACCTGACTTATCACTCATAATTTCCTTCTTTTCTAGAGTATGGCATCCATATTCTTCTTAATATCCTAGGTTCATGTTCCTTTGAATATTGGGTCTGGGGTTTATGTGATTGAAATCTAACTTAACTTTCATAGGTATTGTTTGATTTCCTATGTGTGTTAGGTCCCTAAGCCCCATCTTTTGGAATTCACATCATATGTAGATGGAGCCAAGGTGAATTGGATAAAAAAGAATGGACATAGGGTCTTGCAAGCAGCCTAGGATAAGAAGGATAGGCCTAACTAACCCAAGATTAAGAGGTTAACAATGTCTTATTGATGTTTATATTAATTGCACCCTAAGTAATCTCATGCAAAACAATGGCAATTGGCAAGTGTCTTATGTCTTTGGATGATAAAGTTGGCATGTTGAGGATCTTATATAAGAAGTTACAACCAATTTCATAAGATTGAAATAAGTTTAGTCATGACAAAGAGTAATTTTATATTTTATTTTTATCTCTATCCATAAGAGCTTATAATAAAACAAAAATTATATATAACTTGTATGAATGTGTCATATACATAACAACTATTGACCATAACTCTCTATCTCTCTCTTTCTCTCCCCCATAACATTGACTTTCTTATCTTAACCTTAATGGATTAAAAAATACATGGAGAAGCCCACATCCATTTTGCCTTTCTTATTAGCCAGATTGGTCTTCAAATTAAAAAACATTAACTTTTGTGCATTCTAATGATTTGTTAAATTAATGCTTATATGTAAATATTAAATGAAAATACATCAAACGTAATGTGTAAATGTCATTTCTTCTTGATATAGAAGGATTATATAGAAGAAAATTTTTTACTATTCATTAACAAACTTAACACATTTTTGCCCAAAAATCATTAGGATTGTATAGATGAATAAAAATTTTTGGCACATAGAAACTAAAATCCATATATTTTGATAAATTACAATAATGAGGGTTTCAACCCTCCCTTACCCTTAAGAATTTTGTTGTTATGATAGACTGGGCTATATTCCAAAAGCTTCTCCATTTTTCTTTTTCAATATTAGGTCATTTAATTGTTTGTCATCTTTTTAATTAAAGCACTAATTATTAATTGATGGAAGAAATTTTTAGCAAAATAACCATAAAAATTTTGAAGAATGTTTTTATAAGAAAGTAAATCTAATATAAAATTATAAAATAACATGATGATTGTAATGAATCTCACTTTTCATAATATTAGTTGCTTTTTGTTTTTTTTTTAAGAAAAAATTTTGCTACTATAGGGTCATGAAGTTAGGGTCTTATTATTTTCATGTACATAAGAGGTTATAACTCCTATAAGACAAATTGGATTTTAAAATAGGGAAGTAAAATAAATCTAGTTAAAGCTCATAATTTTTACTTGTACGTAACTTGTAATGAAGAGTGTGTGTGTTGCATATCTACATTTGTGAAGGACACTTCCTCCTACAATCGTGAGTGGCCAATATCCAAAAACTTGATGGTGCAGATAGCACATGCACAAATTAAAGTAACACTCAAAAGCTATTGAGCAGAATGCAATTCATGCTATATTTTCAAACAATATTTATTATTATATTGTATTGTATACTACATAATATGTAAGAATATATGGTTAATAAAGGTGCTAAAATGGGTGTGGGTTAGGATAATATTGAAACGTGTGAAAATGTCTAGCATTATTACTGCCACATATTTGCCTCCTATATAAAGTAGTAGAGAAAAAGAGAGCAGAGGTAAAAGGATTAGGTGCATTAAGCTTTTCTAATGCCATTTACGGTGTCTCAGTCTGTGGGGTTATGAGAGGAGTACACATGGGATTTGGGTTTGCATATTATACAAAAGCTTCAAGGATGTATGGCTTAATTTCTCATAAGACAATAGATGTTTCTTTCTTCATGAATGTAAGAAGGAATTTGTCAAAACACATAAATCACTTTGTGTACATACTACACACACACACACACACACACACACACACACACAATAAGTACAGTTACTTCAAAGAAACACCTTACACAAAACTTTTTCCATCCAAATTGTGCAAGTAAGTTTAGTAATTTCCATTTGGAAATGCATGGCTCAATAAAAAAATTTTTGTTCTAATCTCCATAATTCTTGCAACGCTTATTTTGCTCCCACAAATATTGTTTAGATTATTTTGTAAAGAAGATTATTTAAAAAATCCCATGCTTTTCATTTATGTGATCATATGTCCATGATAATAGCAAAAAAAAAAAAAGGTGAAATTTAATTTCTTTTTTGGATGATAAATGAAGGAGATGTAACCAAAAGAAAGAAGTAACTACTTCTCTTTTCATACAATTATGGCTAAATAGGCTAATATCCTAGATGTCAACATTAGACATGTTTCATGGCTAGCAAGACAGATTAATATCTAATGGTGGAAAATTTTGACTTTTTTTTATAATGGAGTCCATACAAGAAAGGAATCATTTGCATAAATGGACCTAAAGCTGCATTGCCAAAGCCTACTCCTACTAGTCCTTAAGAGATATTAAAGACTTTAATGGAATCTATATGAAAAGAAAGGTTATTGGAAATGATGGTTGCTCTATTTCCCACCCAAATCAAGAAACTCAAGCTAACCAAGTTGAGAGCAGTCAGAAGCATCTCAATGATGATATTTGTAAGATCTCTAAGACCCATATAAGTTGTTAAGAGCAAAAGAAAAACAACTTTTGGTAGACAAAATGTTATGAAACCAAAAATAACTTTAATAAAGCTACTTTATCAAAGGTGGAGGACAATGGAAAATAATGAAGCATTCCCCTTTGCAAAAAGGAAATTCCTCCCATTATGGTTATCACCTTTTTTATGCATAAATTGACCTCTCATAAGAAAAAAGAGGTAGAGCTCAATTTTCTTCTTTCTTAAAGTTTGCTTTTCTCTCCTTTGTAATATCTTTTCCATCCTCTCCTCTTTGTAACATAAACTTGTAATGACTCTCAATGTTCAATGAAAGTTTTATCTTTGTATGTATTATGTTCTTTCCTTTATTATGAAAATAAGCTGATGTTAAAGGCCTAGGAAGGGCAAGTCTTTTCATGGATGTTAAGTATGATCGAAATCATATAAGGATTTTAACCCCTAATTGTTGAAGAAGCTTTACCTTTAACTCAGGGTACAATGATTTCTTTTTACTATCT
>JAIRCJ010000183.1:110180-163179 GCA_020883675.1 Bruguiera gymnorhiza
CACAAAAGGTGTTCAAACCAAGCTCATGTCAAGGTATTGGCAATGTTATTGATCATTGTCAGTTCCTATTGCACTAGTCTAATTATTTTCATCTCTTAATTTTAAAATTTATCCATTTCTTTGTTCAAACCACGGGGCATCATTACTCCTTCTCATACCTAAGGAAGCAAGGTTGGAATGGCAACTCTAGAAGTGTTTAAGAATACGCTATGTAATTGAATGTGGTTAAGTAGGGTCATGCAACCATCTTGGACAAGTTTAAGCATTGCTAATGACAATCTTACTTTAAGCAGTTTAACATCTACATATTTGACTTGTGTATACTAGCAATCCTTCAACCTTATTTCATTAATTACAACTTTTGTGATCATTATAAATGCAATTTCAAATGGATGCATCATTCCAAATCAGTTAGCTTGATCCAAACTATTGGTATGTATAAGTATATCAATCACAAGAAGAAATTCCCCAATGGTGGCACCGCATTGTAGTTTCAAGTATCAATCTCTTAAGGAGGACACTTAAGTACCAAATTATGCAAATTTTCTATATATCTAGATAAACTAAATAAAGGATTTATCTAACTATGAATTAAAAGTCAATTTTTAAAATGTAATATGGAAAATCAATATACAAGGGTTCTAGGACTTAGATTTCATCAATTAAATACTAATAACAAACTTAACATCTTGTTGTTAGAATTAAACTTGCCAACAACAATGACTAAATTCCCTAAGGTATATGATGATCTCTTTCAAGACTTAACAATTACACTCATATTAATCTTACATCTACTTTCATGATTATAGAAACTAACACAGGTTTCTTAAAATTTGTGGAATTCTTAACAATGATCCCAATGATGTGAATTTATTTCTAAACTACACAATCTAGGTTTAATGCTTTTACAAACTAATATTA
The DNA here is from genome assembly GCA_020883675.1 of Bruguiera gymnorhiza. NCBI lineage: Eukaryota > Viridiplantae > Streptophyta > Magnoliopsida > Malpighiales > Rhizophoraceae > Bruguiera > Bruguiera gymnorhiza. The sequence goes on from JAIRCJ010000183.1 coordinate 111,102, forward strand.
AAATTTCACTTTTGCTTCATCATTTAATACCTTAAACATGCAAATAATGCCTAGTTACTCACAGAAATGAAAAGCAAAAGTATCAAATTGAATTAACTAAGATCATTCAAAATAGTTAGAATCTTAAGTTGTAACAAAATTTAGTGGCTACATCCTTACCCAAAAATAAAAGTTTTAACTACTCATATTCATCAAAATGACAAAATTTTGAGTTAGGCATTTTATGAAAGTTACAACCCTAGGTCTTAGCTTTCCAAAAAGCTAAAGGACCCCCGATTCATAGTTTGTAGCTCTAGTTATAACCCAAAATCCGAATAGTGTCCAAACTGCTAAAAGAAGAATTCTTGCTGAAATATGAGAGGCATCCTAGTCCAAAAAATTTATCTCCTTAAGTCCATTTAAAGCCCAATTCATCACTTAAACCCACAAAATAAAAATGAAAAAAAAAACTGGATAAATGCAATGAAAAGCAAAAATATTAAAACTAATTAACATAATAAATAGAATCAAAATGGCCAAATTGTGAAACAAAATATGTGAAATAGTTTCACACATCAAATAACCCTAAACTTGCATGATTTCTTGTCCTAAAGTAGGTGAAAGATCATATTCAAAGTAGAGAATAACAAGCAATTTAAAATCACCTATCACACCCAAGGTACCTCCCACGTAAAACATCACATTTTCAACTTACAACAAAACAAAAACAAATAAATAAAAACTAGCATACTCACATTTTCAATCTCACATATCAATACACAATTCCAAGCTCAATCATGTTTGTTACACTACCCATATAATCAAATAATGTAACAACTACTCTTGCAATCACCTCTTTTCACTACTACAATCATCTTCTCTTGTTTTTTTTCTTTTTTCTTTAATTTTCTTTAAGTTCATACACTTGTCTTTTGACACAAAAACAAACATTTTGTAATGAATGCACTTGGATACTCCACAAGTTACACACTCAAAGTGCTTTTTGCATACTCATAGTTCAAGCAACCATTTGAAGTAAAAGATAACATTTTGTAACGAAACCTCTCAATTACTAAGCAACTCAAAATAGTAAAGTACACAGGAATTTCAACTTATTCGATCATATATATTCATACCCATCATATTTAGGCTTATCTCAAAGGAGAAATTCACAAGAGAAGCAATGCACTTAAATCTTATGCATAGTCACATAACTCACACAATTTTCGTAACGAACATGCATTTCTATGATTGAAAATCCAAGCATGGTTAATCTCACTTTATAAGATATTGCCCATCCTAAACAAAAAATGGCAATGGTTTAACATGACAAGTGATTCGAATGTAAGTCATGATACTAAATAACATGTTTATTCTCCTTTCAAAGCAAATTTTATGTTTGAAGTTTAGCCAAGTATGCAAAATTTTGGAAAGATTTGCAAATATCATACCAAACATATAAACAAACATACAATCACACATAAAAATCATAAATTACCCCCCAAACTTGAATCACGCATTGTCCTCAATGTGAAAGAGAAGATAAACTAAAAAAAAAAGAAAAGAAAAGAAACTTCCTTAATTTATGTTCAAAGAGTGACAATTGGAAGAAGCAATTTGAGATGCTTGAATCTAAACAACCTAAACAAAAGAATTAAGGTATGGACACAATTGTTGAAAAGCTTAAAAGAAAAGAATAATAATAGACATAGAGAATGGAAAAGAAAGAGGGCTTAGGTTGCCTCCCAATAAGCGCTTTTTTGTAGTCACAAGCTTGACAACCACAAAATCACTTGTAGTTGGCATTTTGTGTGGATTAAGTGACTCCTTTGGGCACCACCTCACTAACCAAGTAAAGCTTCAAATATTTCCCATTCACCTTAAATGTATTAATGGCCTCACTATGCACCTCAATAATTGCATGTGGATACCCCTTTGTCACCAAGAATGGACTAGACCACTCAGACTGAAGCTTACCTAAGAATAGCTTAAGACGTGAATTAAAGAGTAGCACTTGTTATCCAACCTCAAAGTTCTCTTCTAAATATGCTTGAATTAGCACCATTTGTTGCTTGGTTGGCCTAAATGTCTTCAATTAGCTCATTTAGTACTTCTTTTATCTTTTTGGCTCTAGCTTGTGTTATTATACCTTCTAAAATATGCAATGGATCTCTTGCATCCCTTGAAACCTTTCCTGCATCATGTCTAACCTTCTCATTAAGTGTTAAACATTGCTGACAAAAAAGTAAGCTTGTCATTACACATAAATTATCTCAAGTTGTTATATTCAATAAAGGAATTTTTATTGAAATTCCATTCGTACTAGTTAAAAACCTGTCACAAGATTATTATTTTTTTTGGAAATCCTTTCTTAGATATGTTATATCCTATTAGAGAAATTAGTAATAAAGGGATTTTTTTAGAAATAGATGGAAAGCTTATTAGTTTTAAATTTGTATCTACCTTTTAATATAAGGAGATAAATTTGCTTCAAAAAACAATAAGAAAAAAGAGAGATGCGTTCAATCTCTTCAAAGTGAAGTCATAAATAAACATTTATAAGAAAAAACTAATACTTCTATTATTGAAGTCTAGATACATGAAATACAAAGAGAGTTTTGAAACAATAGTTTATGTCAAGATTCCTGTAGCTTTTTGGAATAGGAAAAAGCATGCAGTGGAATTACCATAAGAAGTGACTTTTAATGAAAATCAAATTCCTACCAAGGTCTAGCCCATAACTATGGGATCAAGGCACTTAGAAATCTATAAAAATGAAATAGATGATGTCTTAAAGAAAGGGATTAGTAGAAAAAGTAATAACCCATAGAGTTGCCCAACATTTTAGGTTGAAAATGCTATAGATTTGGAACAAGGAGTTCTAAAATTAGTTATTAGCTATAAGCCTCTAAATAAGACCTTGAGATAGATAATGTATCCTCTGCCTAATGAAAAAGATTTGTTTAATAGGCTTTATGAAGCCCAAGTATTTTCAAAATTTGATGTGAAATTTAGTTACTAGCAAATCTAGATTCATGAAAAGGATAAGTATAAAATAGCATTTACAATATCATTCAGACACTATAAATGGAATGCCATACCTTTTGGGTTAAAAATGCACCTTTTGAGTTTGAAAAGTTTATGAATGAAATATTTAATAACTATGTAATATTTACTATTGTTTATATTGATTACATGTTAGTATTTTCTAACACAATAGAACAACATTTTAAACATTTAAACCAATTTTTACATGTTATTAAAAAGTTGGACTCCTTATATTGGCCAAAAGGATGATGTTATTCCAAACCAGGGTTATATTCCTATTGAAAATAACACAATTATTCCTATTAACCAAGCAATCAAGTTGGACTCCCTATATTGGCTAAAAAGATGATGTTTTTTGTTCAATTTTATTGAAAATGACATTATTATTCCTATTAATCAAGCAATCAAGTTTGCCTCAAAATTTTTGATGAAATTAGAGAAAAACAACAATTAGAAAGGTTTTTAAGATGTCTAAATTATATTTTATATTTTTATAAAAAACTTTGCATATGATGCTAAGTTTTTATTTGAAAGATTACAGAAAAATCCTCTCGATTAGATGAATAAAGATACTAAAGTAGTTAAGAAGATAAAATAGAAAATAAAAGAATTGTTATGTTTAACTCTTCCTTATCTTGATGCTTTTAAAATAGTTGAAATTGATGCATCAAATTAAGGTTATAGAGGCATAATTAAGTAAAGGATTAAAGCAAAAGAACAACTTATTCACTTTACTTCAGGAGTTTGGAGAGGAGTTAGAGTTTATTACACTACTATTAAAAAGGAAATCCTAGCTATTATGTTATTTATTCAAAAATTTGAAAGTGATAAGTTAAATCAAAAATTCCTTTTTAGAATTGATTGTAAGGAAGTAAAAGATGTCCCTACTAAAGATGTTAAAAACATCACTCAAAAAAATATTTGCCAAATGGTAAGGAATACTTTTTAGGTTTGATTTTGATATTGATTTCATTCGAGGAAATTCTAGTTCTTTACCAAATTTCTTAACTTTAGAATTTTTATAAGGAACTAAGAAATGAGTAAAAGGTCTCTTATACAAGGGCCCCAATCTTCAGTAAAGTCAATTAATTCCAAACTAGGGTTAGATTCCTTAGCCACTTCATTAAAAATAGTACTATTATTTCTATTGACTAAGTAATAGAGTTTGCCTCCAAATTTCTTAATGAAATTTGAGCAAAACAATAATTGCAAAAGTTTTTAGGATGTTTGAATTATATCTCAAAATTTTATAAAGAATTAACTTATAATACTAAGCATTTATTTGAAAGATTAAAGAAAAATCCTCCCAAATGGACATACTATGACAATTAAGAAGATAAAATTGAAGAAAAAAGAACTAGCATGCCTACCTCTTCCTCATCCTGATGGCTATAAAATAGTTCAAATTGATGCATTAGATAAGGGTTATGGAGGAATCCTTAAGCAAAGGATTAACTCAAAAGAACAACTCGTTCACTTCACTTCAAAAGTATGGAAAAGAGATAGAGTTAATCACTCTACTATCAAAAAAGAAATCTTAACTATTGTGTTATGCATTCAAAAATTTAAAAGTGATATGTTAAATCAAAATTTTCTTTCAAAAATTGACTATAAGGCAACAAAGGATATCCTTGCTAAAGATGTTAAAAACATTGTCTCTAAATAAATTTTTGCTAGATGGCGAGAAATACTTTCTATGTTTGATTTTGACCTTAAAGTTTATTAAAGGAAAGTCTAATTCTTTACTAGATTTCCTAACATATGATTTTTTTCAAGAAACTAAGAAATGAGGAAAAGGCCTTTTATAGAAAGGCCCTAATCCCCAGCAAAGTTGGTTAATTCACTAATTAAAAGAGCAAAAAATAAAGAAGTTGATAAACTTTGTGATGATGCTTATGAGCAATCTTTGGATAAATCCATCACATATCTTTTATTTTCAAGGTACATGGATTTTTTATGTGCTATTGAAAACAATTATACTCAGCTTAGACCTAATGAGGTCCCACAACTTTATCTTAAAGATGATACATATCCTTATAATAACATAAAGGATTGCATGTATCATCAGCAGATACTTCATGAAATAGGCTTAGTGGCAATCAAACCCATGGAGCAGATTGGAAATGGATCTGGTTTATGGATTTAGAGATTGGGCTTATGCCAAATTCAAGGTAAAGGAAATTCTTTATCTAGAGGACTGGCAAATAGATCTCTTTGGTTACTAAGAACTAAAAGAATCAATGAGAAGCTTAAAGATGATGTGCGGAAGGCTTCAAAGGATGCAAGAGATCCGTTGCACATTCCAAAAGGTCCAATAATGCAAATTGGAGCCAAAAAGATGAAAGAAGCACTAAATGTGTTGATTGGAGACATTTGGGCCAATCTAATGCAGAAAACCCTAAATAGACATGGTTTAGGGACCCAACACATACAAAGAATTGAAGAATAGCCAGCAAAGCTAAATCAGATTTTAATAACACAAAACCTAGACCAAACATTCAAATGAACACGAAACTAGGGTGTTTAAGAAGGATGTGAATGCCATACTCCAAAAAAGAAAGGAATTGGGAGTGATAAGTCAATTGGAATGCCACAAGAAGAAGTACTTCTTGATAAGTTCTTTAATTCTCAAAAGAACCAAGGGAGAAAATGATGAGAACCTTATAGATGGTGGGCAAAAGGCCTTAAAGGGTGCAAAAGGTCCATTACACATTCCAGAAGGCCCAATAACACGAGCTAGAGCCAAAAAGATGAAAGATGCACTAAATAGGCTGATTAAGGACATTTAGGCCAATCAAACTTTAAATGATGCAAATTCAAACTTGAAAGAGAGTCCAAACCTTATTAATATGATTGGAGTATCTAATGGGTCAAGACTAAGTAATAACATTCACTCATAATTAGGAGTTTATTATCTATGTAAGAATTTGTCCTTAGATAAGAATTCCTCCTAAATAAGGATTTTTTTTAAGTAGGATTGCTCTCTTAGCCTATAATAGGCACCCCTTGTAAGCTTTGGAAAATTAGACAATTTTGAGCAAAATAAAAAGCAAGGGTTTTTCTCCTTTGGTTTTTTTGAGAGCTAAAGAACTTATCAAGAGTACTTCTTCTTATGGCATTCAAATTGACTTATCACTCCCAATTCCTTTCTTTTCTAGAGTGTGGCATCCATATCCTTCTTAAATACCCTAGATTCATGTTCCTTCAAATGTTGGGTCTAGGGGTTGTGTTATTAAACTCCGATTTAGCTTTCCTAGTTGTTCTTTGATTCTTTGTGTGCATTGGGTCCCTAAGCCACATCTTTTGGGGTTTTCCACATCAATTGGTATTAAAGCCCGACTCTAAATTAGGTTGAATCAACTCATTCTTCAAATTTCTACCTTGTGATATATTTATTTTTGTTTAGTTTGTCTATTAAGTGCATTATCATTCAAATGCACTAATCTATTTGTTTGCAATCCTTCTCTTTTGCTTATTTCTTTGAGATCATAACTATCAAAACGTGCTAATTTCAATTCCAATTGTTGTATCTAAGTATTCTATTGTTGTTTAGTGTTGAGCAAAAGAAAAGAAATAAAAAAGCAACAAAACAAGAGAAAAAGAAAAGAAAAGGAACAAAAGAAAGGCATCAAATTCAAGTTATCGATAAAAGTTAATAGCTTGGTCATATTGGCTACAATGATAATATAGTTTCCTTGCTCAACTCTAATTCTATCATCTATTTTCTTGTTATGTCATCCAAGTTTGTCCTATAAGTTTAACCCCCTATTCTAATTTTTGTGAGTTAAGTTCATTAAATTCATCTGCATTGTTATCCTTTTTTTTGGTTTTTCTTTACTCCTTATTCTCCAATTTGTTAAATTCTAACCCATTTATCTTATTCTACTCAAAATCAATCCTCTTGATTTAGTTTGCTTAGTTCTTTATAAAGTTGAAAGCAGAAATCTGAGTGGTAAAAGGCAAGAGTGAAAGTTCATATAAAGAAAAAGCCATAAAGAGTGTAAACACGAAGGAGTGTGACACCTTCTTTTGAGTGAAACATGTGAGGGAGTGTTCTGTGAGGTATCCTAATTATTTTGTGCAAAAGTAATACTATGATGTCCAAAGACAAAGGTGCAACTTAGGAGGGAGCTGGTGATGTGTCCTTCAAGATCAAAGCTATGCAATAGCAATTTGAGTGCATGAATACCATATTTGATGATATGAGAGAGAGGACAGAGGAGTAAGCTAATACAATAGCAGAGTTGCAAAGGAGGCATGGGGAATATGAGGCTCCTAAAGCAAGAAGCCAATTGAGATGTGCCTATAACCATAAAGATGATGTAGAAGATGATGAATTTGACAATCGAACTACTGTGGTTAAAATTGCTAACAATAGAAGGGATCAGAAAGAATTTGGGAGGCAAGGCACCTATGACCATGATTTGGGCAGTATTAAAATGACAATTCCTCCCTTCCAAGGTAAGAATGATCCTGATGCGTACCTAGAATGAAGGAAGAAGGTTGAATTTGTTTTTGACTGCCACAACTATTTTGAGGAGAAAAAGGTCAAGTTTGTTACTGTTAAATTTAGTGATTATGCTATTATTTAGAGGGATCAACTTGTTTTGGCTAGGTAAAGGTATCATGAGCAACCTATTGATACATGGGAGGAGATGAAGGCTATCATGAGGAGGAGGTTTGTCCCTAATCACTATTACAGGGAGTTATACAAAAGTCTGCAAAGGCTCACTCAGGGCACCAAAAGTGTGGAGGACTACTATAAAGAGATAGAGATTGCCATGATTAGGGTGAATGCAAAAGAAGATAGAGAGGCAATCATGGCTCGATTTCTGCAAAGGCTAAATAGAGACATAGCCAATGTGGTTGAATTGCAACATTATGTGGAATTAGAAGACATGGCGCACATGGCAATGAAAGTTAGAAGGCAATTTAAATGAAAGGGTTCCACACAATTTGAGCAGAACTTGGGTTCAACCTTATCTTGGAAGCCAAATTGGGGTAAAAAGCTAAAAAGGCTGATTACAAGTCCAAAGTCAAGCTCTCTAAGCATAAGAATGTGGGTTCTAACAAGGAGGTAGGTAGTTTTGACCCCCAACCAAGTATAGATAGAGATGTTAAATGTTTTAAGTGTTTAGACAAGGGTCACATTACATCTCAATGTCCAAATAAGTGTGCAATGATCTTGTGAGGTAACATGGTTGAATTGTAATATTATGTGGAATTAGAAGACATGGTGCACATGGCAATGAAAGTTGGAAGGCAATTTAAACAAAAGGGTTCCACACGATTTGAGCAGAACTCAGGTTTTACCTCATCTTGGAAGTTGAATTAGGGTAAAAAAGATGAGAAGGTCGATTACAAGTCCAAAGCCGAGCTCTCTAAGCACAAGAATGTGGGTTCTAACAAGGAGGTTGGTAGTTTTGACCCCCAACCAAGTAGAAATAGAGATGTTAAATGTTTTAAGTGTTTGGACAGGGGTCACATTACGTCTTAATGTCCAAATAAGCGTGCAATGATCTTGTGAGGTAATGGTGATGTTGAAACTGCAAGTGAATTAGATCATGACTTTGTGCCATCATCAGAGGGTGAAAGTAACAAAGAAGAGTATCTAGTTAATAGAGTAGCTCTTGTCACAAGGTGAGCATTGAATGCGCAAGCAAAGGAAGAAAATGAGGTGCAATGAGATAACATCTTTTAGAGGAGGTGTCTCATCAAAGATAAGGTATGTAGTATGATTATTAAAGGTAGGAGTTGCACTAATGTTGCTAGCACAACCATGGTTGAGAAGCTGGACTTACCTATTATAAAGCAACCTAGGCCATATAAGCTTTAATGGTTGAATAAGAGTGGTGAAATCAAGGTAAATAAGCAAGTGCTCATGTCATTTTCTATCAGAAGGTACCATGATGAAGTTTTATGTGATGTTATACTTATGCATGCAAGCTACATTCTATTAGGAAGGCCATGGTAGTTTGACAGGCGAGTCATGCCTGATGGCTTCACGAATTGATATTCTTTTGTAATGAATAAAAAACCTGTAACTCTTGTGCCATTATCACCCCAATAAGCTTATTAGGATCAGTCAAGGATTAAAAGTGAGAGTGAACAAAAAAGAAGATTGACAAAAGAGAAAATAGAGGAGAACGTGAGGACAAAAGAGAGAGAGAAGAAAACAAAAAGTTTCTATGCAAAAGAATGTGATGTCAAAAGAACATTTTATGCCAAACAACTTATGATCATACTTTTGTACAAAGAAGCTTTTTTTAACACTAACAAATTTGAATCGTCTTTGTCTAGTGTGGTTATTGCTTTGTTGCAAGAATTTGAAGATGTATTCTTTGATTATGTCCCAAGTGGATTGCCACCTAAGAGAGGAATTGAGCATTAAATTAATTTCATCCTTGGTGCATCCATCCCTAAAGGTAGGTTAAGGAGCCTATTTCAAAAGGATATGTGAGGGAAAGCATGAGTTCTTGTGCTATTTCTATCTTACTTGTATCCAAAAAAGATGAGACTTGGAGGATGTGTATTGATTGTTGAATGATCAACAAAATCATTGTAAAGTATCGTCACTCCATACCTAGGTTAGATAACATGTTGGATGAATTGCATGGTTTGTGTGTCTTTTCTAAGATTGATTTGAAAAGAGGATATCACCAAACTAGGATGAGGGAGGGAGATGAGTGGAAAACAACTTTCAAAACTAAGTATGGTTTGTATAAATGTCTTGTTATGCCATTTGGTCTCCCTAATGTGCCAAGCACTTTTATGCGATTAACGAATCATGTTTTACGTCCATTCATTGGTAAATTTGTGCTTGTGTATTTTGATGATATTTTGGTTTATATTGAAAGCATAGAAGAGCATCTTAATCATTTATGCTCTATTTCAATTGTTTTACATTCTGAGAAATTGTATGCTAACTTCAAGAAATGTTCCTTTTGTGTCAATCATATCACATTTCTTGGCTATGTTGTGAGTACTAAAGGTATTGAGGTTAATGAGGAAAAAGTTAGGGCTGTCCAAGATTGGCCTACTCCTAAGTTAATTAGTGATGTGCGTAGTTTTCATGGTCTAGTTAGTTTCTATAGACACTTTGTTAGGGACTTTAGCACCATTGCTGCACCACTCATTGAGCTTATGAAAATGAACATGAGTTTTAGGTGGGGTAGTGACCAAGACAAGGCTTTTAATTGCATTAAGGAAAAATTAAGTTTTGCACCCTTACTTGTTTTACCTGACCTTGCAAAAGTTTTTGAGATTGAGTGTGATGCTTCAGGTATTGGCATTGGAGCTATTTTGATGCAGGAAAGGCACCCAATTGCTTACTTTAGTGAAAAGTTAAGTGGAGTAAGCCTTAATTATCCTACTTTTGATAAAGAGATGTATGCATTGGTATGGGAGGAATTTATTTTTTCAAAGTGGAATGCTCTATTATTTTTTGAAGAACCCATCTAGATTGTTTTCAACCCATGACCTACACAACAAATCTTACTTTTTTTTTATGAAAAATATTATACCCTTTAACTTGAATGTCTATTTTTAGTGACTAGAACAACTTCATGAAGGTGGCGATGTTTTTATATCTTGGGGTGCAGCAATACTATAGTTTCTTTGAAAACATTCATTGATAATGAAAAAAGTCTAAGATCATTTGAATTTTGAATCATTTTCACTTGTATAGATCAAGCGATAAAAATAACATGCTATACTTGTTTCTATGTTCCAAATATTAGAATTTTCAACTTATATTAATAAACATCACACTTAGGATCATTAAATACTAGCAAAAACAAGACTAAGACTGTTAACCCTTAAATTAAAAAAAAAATACAATCTTAAACAATGATTGGCACAACCATCAAAAGGTTCTCTCTCTTTTGACTGAACCCTCTCCTCCCTTCCCTTTTGATGGCAGAAAATTGTTCTTATGTGCTTTCCCCAAAAGAAACTAACTTGCATGATTATAGTACAAAGAAAAAAAAAAAAAAGGAAGCAATGGAGACTAGTGTGATTCTATTATGTCTAATGGCCTTCATCCAATGTCAAAAGGGTTTAGGGGCTCCTTTTAGGTTAAGGATTAAGATACTATTGTGACTTTTGTGGATGGGTGGCCACACATTCATTTGTCAAAGGGAAAAATGAATGCCATTAGAGAACAATGATTGAACACTCGTATTGTGAAGCTTTAGGGTCAATCAATAGGTTTCACCCATCTGTGCCATAGGCTGAAAGATCTTTGGAAGCCTAAGGTTGAGTTACTTAATGTTGATTTGGGGAATGAGTATTCAATAACAAGTTAACTTGTTCAAAGGATTATTAAATTGCTTTATGTGGTGGCCGTTGGATTATCAAGGGCCAAATTTTTGTTCAAAGGATTACATTGTGGTTCTCGAACAGACTCCAAAATTTTGTCCTTCGAAGGTGATGATTAACTCTATTATAATCTGGGCAAGATTCCCGAAGATGCTCATTAACTATTATAATTGTGATGTCCTTAATGTGATTGGTGGTCTAATTGGTAGAACGGTGAAATTAGATGCTTTGATGCTTGTTGCTTAGAGAGGTAAATTTGCCTGTCTTTGTGTTCAAATTGATCTTAGCAAGCCTCTCCAAGCTTCAGTCCTTGGATGCATGCTTAGAAATGAGGTAGAAAAGTGGTTAAGTTAGGTTCTATAGGAAAATTGTCGAATAAGGAAACTTCTATCAAGGTTAATTCAATTGTGGATAGATCATGTTGTATGGTCTTGGGGGAGATTAATGTGAATATTAGTGGAAGCAATTCGGCTAAGAATATTGGCAAACAAAAAGGGAAGGGGAATATTAAGTTGAATTTGAATGGTAACTTTCTAGATAAGGCTATGTCTCTACCACTTGGTAATCCAAAAGGCGCACCTATCACAAAATTTAAGATTCAAATAACATTGGATAGTAATTCCGACTTACCAATTGCTAATAATGTTGATCATGTTAAGGGAACTCCTTATGCACGAGAACTATTGCTGCTAGAATGTGAGAGGAATTAGTGCCCCTAAACACGGGTTAATTAATACTTTGCTAAGGGCACAGATGTTAACCATACGCTAAATCCTCCGCCCCAACAACTTACGAACTTTTCTATGCTAGGCCCCGATCAATAGTACCTAAGCTGGCTTCTATTTTTGCTAAACCTTTTAGAGGCCCAATCTATATACTTTGCTGAGTCTACATGGGGAGAACTACCTCAATTATACAGCTCAGGGCCCAATGGTGCTCCTAATAAACACAAAACAATTTGTCTAGAAGGACAAGGAAATATATCTAGAACACAAAATAATGATTTCAAATGTAGAAAAGTTTGTACATGTACAAAAATACATATCTTGCAATCTTTCTAGACCATCAGAGTAATGATTCCATATATAGACATGATGTGTACCTAACTTAAACCTATTAAATGGGTGCATATGGTAACAAATTTAGATACCTAACAAATTTCTGTCATGGTTTGAATATAAGTCATTTGGTAATCTTATTTTAATGGTTATGCCATAACGAGCCTAGGTACTTAGAACATGACAAAATATACTTAGCCTTCTATGGCATTCTGCTAAACTAAGGAAAGAATCCTCTAGAAGCACAAATTCAATCTACATATAAAGGGTGTTGAGAAACCCATGCATTTTCATCTGACTAATAAAGAGAGACATTTTTGTAGCAGCTCTTTGTTCATAACCTTATAACCAAAGAGGACATGGAGAAGTCTACATTTAAGTTTGCTTTCTTCCTTGGGTTCTTCGTTCTAGCATGCTGTGAATAACCCCCTCCTTTTCTATATTGAATACTGCTACACATTTTAATTTGGCTATCCAATTTTATTTCAATTTTGTGATATATCATATTCTGTAATTTGATATTATAATCCAGACTGTTAATATGACAATGGAATGGATATATTGCAGATTCACATATGGGAGTGGAGGCAAGAGGGCCAATTGTTCATCTGGGTTGCAAAGTAGTGGATGATTGTGTGCAATTTGGGATATGTCTCGGGTGCGTAGGTTGTACTTGCACCGACAATGGACAGTGTATTTGCCACAACAATAGTTTGTTGGATATCAATTCTTCTAACAAAGTTGTTCCTTGAAGGATCATTGATGATCCTTTTAAGAAGAAAATGTTCAATAAATTAATTTAAGGAGACTACTCCTATGTTGGTGGCTAGTTGGTTTTTGTTTCTGATGAGTGGGATGTATCTTTATTAGATGAATTAGTACTTGCAATAAAAGAATAATGCAACTCAACTCCACTAAATAAATATATATTGTAACAGTAGTGATTAAACCAAATTATGTAACACCCAAAAATTGACTAAAGAAAAGAGAAGATGAAACCACTAGATATATATAATCCAGTGTCGTCTATGACTATAAGAATGCTGAAGATTTAATTATCTGGATAGTTATGGGCTAAGTTTGGTGCATATTGCCTCCTTAGCAAATCATTGGCATGTTTTACACTAGATCTCAATTCAATGGTAAAAATGGATACTTTAGAGGAATCAATTGTTCAATTATATTGTTTTGTCTATGGATGTGATAAAATCTATTTCTATAAAATCACTTATGATCCAACATTGTAAATGCAAGATGGCTAGTCAAAGATTGGAAAGAGACATGAAAATAATATAGTTCGTGTTTATACCTTCAAAAAGGAAATATTTACAACAATATATGCATTTAGCCTTAAAACCACAAGTCCATGGAGCGACAAATCTCGAATAAATAAAATTTGACATATTTGTTTAGTGAAAAGAATTCCACATTGTTGTCATGAAGACGTTGGCACACATCCCGATAAACATATCGTATTTAAGGTCTCGATAACATTATAATCATGTTGATTTCTTTTAAGGTATGGGTTATAACCCTTTTTCCTATATTTTTTAGGATATTTCATAGGTGGATAATCTATTTGTTTACAAAAACCTCCTAAGGCCTTTTCACTATGTTGTTGTTTACTAGGTTATGAACTATGTAAAAGCACATTATTGAGATGATTAATTTTGTAGCAAAATTTAAGACCCTAAGACTAATGGTGAAGGACTCCTCTTTAGTGTTGTTCATTTGGAACTCATTATCTTCAAAATATGGGTCCTTTTACATTAATTACAATATTATGAAGAATAAGTGGAAGTTAATGAATTGACCAACATGCTTTTTCAAGAGGAAACAAGATAGAAAAATTAAGTCACTTCATTAATCTAATGGGTAAGAAATCTAGAAAGGAATAAAAGTGAAAGTAAACCAATCTAGGATAAGAAAGAACCTACTTATTCTCTTAAGGATAAAAGAGGGAAATGAAATGACAATAAGTGTCTCTTTTGTGGAGAAGGTTAGACACTATTGGAAAAATTACCTGAAATGTAAAGTTTGGTTAGAAGAAGAAAGGTAAATTAAATGCCCTGATATGTTTTGAAACAAATTTAATTGACGTTTCTCATAATACTTTATGACTTCATTATAGTGTTACTACTCATGTATCCATTATGATGTGAGATTCATTAAAATTCATCTATTTCAATTTATAAAGGAAAATTGTCATTATGGGTTCATGTATTCTTATTGATAGTTTATATAAGCTCAAACTTGATAATATATTCGTAGAATCCCTATTACATCATAATATTAGAATTAAGTGTAATATGATGAATGAAAATTCTGCTTGTGACTAAAATGAAGGATTAGTGAGATTAGTCAATAATGAGATTCTTTCAAATCTAAATTTTGCTATTCTTAGAATATGTATGGATTGCATTAAGTGTAAAGGAACTAATGGAAGTATGAAAAAAGCCATAAAAAGCACCCAACTTCTTAAAAGTATACACACTATTATTTGCAGACCATTTGTCACTCTAGCCTTTAATAAAGAATTGTATTTCATCACCTTTATAAATATTTTCTCATGTTATGGTTATGCCTATTTGATTTATCAAAATCTCAATCATTAGATGCTATTAAGGTATGCATAAAGGAGGTTAAAAGCAATTAGACAAAAAGGTGAAAATTGTAACATTTAAGAAAGTTGGGGAATGTTATAAAAAATATAATGAGTTAGAGTAATATCTAGGTCCATTTGTGAAATTCCCTAAAAGTCATGAGATAAGTGCACAATAAAGGATGTTAGGTATATTAAATGGTGTGGCAAAAAGGCAAAGTTAGATGTTAATAACAAAAAAAAAGTGGAAATTGTAACATCTTATGGAGGTGGTGAATATTATAGAAAATATAATGAATTAGGGCAATATCCAGGTCCATTTGTAAAATTCCTTGAAAGTCATAACATAAGTGCGGGGTAAATTATGTTAGGTACATCTTAGTAAAAGGTATGGTAGAATGACATAATTGGACGTTAACAGATATGATTAAAAGCATGATAAGTAAGTCATCCCTAACCAAATCTTTATGGATGTATGCACTCAAAATCACAAACTATTTGTTAAATAAGATTCCTATTAAGGCAGTTTAAAGTACTCTTATTGCATTATAAACATGAAGGAAATCTAATTTAAGGCACTTAGATGCTTGATGTTGCTTAGTGGAGGTAAGAATCTATATGAAAAAACTCTTAAATGATTAATGGTTATTTTATTGGTTACCCAAAGATGTTTATAAGGTATTTATATAGCCATAATCCAAGAATTATAAAAGCTAGTAATGTAAGATTCATAGAGAATGGTGAAGCAAGTGGGAGTAATGAATGTCAAAATGTATACATAAAAGAACTTAGGTTAATATTATTAACCTATAATAGTTTATTCATCCATTATAATACCAAATGTAATTTTAAAAATTAAAGAACATTTAGACGAAGTGAGACTCCCTAAAGGAACTAATTGACAACTGACTAATGCAAATAAACTACAAGAAGTTGTATTGAGAAGATCTTAAAGAGATAGGAGATCAACTATTTTGGATAATTATGTGAGTTATTTGCAAAAGTCAAAATTTTAATATTAGAACCAAAAAGGATCTAGTTTTGTTTTCATAGCTATATAAGTATTAAATTGGTTATGGTATTAATGGCTCAGCATGATAAAAAGTTACAATAGATAGATGTGAAAATAACATAGAGGAAGTTTACATAGATGAACTTTAAGGTTTTTTCATAGAAGGTAAAATTATAATATTATGTAAACTAAAGAAGTTAATATATGGATTAAAACAAGTTTCCTTACAATGATTTATGAAGTTCAATGATATCATGACATTTTTAGATTAAAAATAGAACATCATTGATCATTGTATATACCAAAACATTAATGAGGGAAAGATTATTTTCTAATTTTACATGTTAATAATATATTTCTTGCTACTAATATTTTAAGTATATTTTGTGAGAATATAAAATTTTTTTCAAAAAATTTTATAATGAAAGATATGAAAGAGACATTTTATGTGGTCAAAATATAAATATTTCCTAAAAAATCATAATGAATTAAAATTGTTTTAGAATAGGTATATTGAGAAAATTCTACAGGAGTTTTGTTCCGTTAGGGTTATCCTTATATAGAAAGGTGATAAATTTAATGTCATGAAATGTTGCAAGAATGATATGGAGTGTAAGAAAATGGAATCAATTTCATGTCCCTTTATTGTTTTTCACTTAGTATATTTGCTAGCCTATACTAGACCATATATCAATTTTGCAATCAAAGTGTTAGATAGGTGTCACGGGCCTATGGATTTATTGCGTCCTACCCGTGTGGCCTTGAGAATACTTCCCAAGTAGCCTTCTCACACTCAACTCACAAGAACCTTTTTAGAGATTAACCTTAGAAGTATATTCCACTTGAAAATTGGGTGTGCCCAAATGAGGGGCAGGAGGTCCACTTTTATACAAGTATTGGACAAGCTATAACCATTAGATCCCTCCTTGATCTAATAGTGGATATTACATCCCTTCAACTTCCTATCTACATACATTTACCAGCATTTATTACATGGCTGGTTCCAATTTATTGCCCTTCCCTAAGAGCCTTTTACATTCATAGTATTGTCTTTCTCTAGGAGGCGTCTACATTCAACGTATTGTCCATCCCTAGGTGCAAAGGACTGTGACATTCTCTCCCACCTATCAAGTGATGACCTCTTCGCTTCTTCAGTGTGGTAGCTGTTAATCTCCTTCTTGAATTGCCAAAGAGCTTCAGTAAGTTCTCAACTAGCTTTGCTTTCTGGAAGACCCTTCCATTGGATAAAGTATTTGTGCCTCGGCGTACAATACCGCTTTTGTATGACCCGATCTGCCACTATGGATTTGACTTCTTGGCCATATGAAGTTTTTGCTCCAAGTGGTGCTCACTGTAACTCCCCTCGATTTGGGTCTCCCTCATTTACATGGCAAGGTTTAAGCATACTCACAGGGAAAACTAGATGTACCTTTAATTTTGGTGGCAGCTCCAGCTTGTATGTGACCTTCCTGACCTGTTGTAACACTTGAAATGGCCTTTTGTAGCGATGAATCGGCCCCTTGTGCACATCCTTGTACCAAAGAATGGTGTATAGTTTGGCTAACACCAAGTCCCCAACTTGGAACTCCACATGTCATCGTTTTTTGTTGGCCCACTTCTTCATGCATTTAGAGGCTTTACGTAGACATGTCCTTGCCAAGTTTGCTTGTTCTTGCCAATCCTTGGCAAACTTATATGCAGGTGGGCTATTCCCTTGATAGCCTGATGCAACCCCACTTGGAGTTTGTGGTTGTTGGCCATTCATGATCTTGAATGGACTCTAGTCAGTAGACTCACTTCGCTATAAGTTATAAGAGAATTGGGCTACGTTAATCAATTTTGCCCAATTTGTTTGCATTGTGCTCATGTAGTGCCAAAGATAAATCTCCAAGAGTGCATTAATCCACTTGGTTTGACTGTCAGTTTGGGGGTGTATGCTTGTAAAGAGATTAACTCTGACCCCAGCAGCTTGAACAATTTAGACCAGAAATGCCCTGTGAATCGAGGGTTGTGATTGCTCATGATCATTTGTGGAACTCCCCAGTACTTGACCACGTGCTTCATGAATAACTTGGCTGCCTCCTCAGTTGGGCAATCCTTTGTTGCTAGCACAAATGTTGCATACTTGGAGAATCTATCCACCACGACCATAAGAGTCTGACATCCTTCGGACTTAGGTAGGTTTACTATGAAGTCCATGGAAACACTTTCCCATGGTGATGAATGTTGTTCAAGTTTGTCTTGTTGGCAAACAAGACAAGTCTTTACATAGGCTTCATTGTCATCCTGCATTTGAGGCTAGTAGTATTGATCTTTGACAGACAAGGGCCAAGGTGCGGTGGATCCATGGATGACCTGCCCACTTTGAATCATGGCACTCATGCAACACTTCTTTCCTTAACTTCCCGTGGAGTGGCACATATAGTCGTTGCCCTTTTGTGTATAAAAGACCATCCTTGCACCAAAACTAATGGGTCTTGCCCTCTTGCGCATATCCAGCGAGGGCTTGAGCTTTCTAATCATGTTTGAGCCCCTTCTTGATGCGGTTGATCCATGGACAGCTAGGTTGACTCACTATGTTTGCCAGCCCCATCTTCCAGCTAAGAGCATCAGCTACAGAGTTAGCCTTCCCTGGCTTGTACTCCATCACATAGTTGAACTCTGCTAGAAAATCTTGCCGCCGAGCTTGTTTTGGACTCAGCTTCCTCTGGGTTTGAAAATAACTCGTGGCCACATTGTCCGTCCTTACAACAAACTTAGACCTCAGGAGATAATGCCTCTATGTCCATAGGCAATGGACCATTATAGTCATCTCTTTCTTTTGAACAGTATACTGTCACTCAGTATCGTTCAACTTCCGCAACTCATATGCCACTAGATGTCCTTCTTGCATAAGAACACCACCAATAGCAAAATCTGATGCATCAGTCTCTAACTCAAAAGGCTTGGTGTGATTGGGCAAAACCTGCACCAACTCCTCAGTCATGGCTTGCTTCAACTAATCAAGCACCTTATGGCTTTGATCCATCCATTCCCACGGTTTCTCCTTCTTTAACATGTCTGTGAGTGGTACGGTGATGTTTGAGTAGTGTCGAACGAAACACCAATAGTAGTTGGTGAGGCCAAGGAATGATCTCAACTCCATCACTTTCATCAATGTCTCCCATTCAATGATGGCTCAGATCTTTGCCACCTCCATATGTACTTGTCCTCTCCCGACAATGTGCCCCAAAAATGGCACTTCCTTTTGGGCTTCCTTTTGGGCAAAGGCACATTTCTCGTGCTTGACGTATAAGTCATTCTTGTGCAAGACTTGGAAAACCTATCTAAGGTGCTTGATGTGCTCCTCGAGCATCCAGCTGTACACCACAATATCATCAAGGTAAACTACTACAAACCGATCAAGGAACAGGTGCAATACCTTGTTCATAAGAGTGCAGAATGTGGCCGGAGCATTGGTTAGGCCGAATGGCATGACGAGGAACTTGTACGAACCATAACTCTTCATACATGCTGTCTTTGGCTCATCCCCTTCGGCAATCTGAACTTGATAGTAACCTGACTGGAGATCAAGCTTGGTGAACCAACGTGCTCTTCCAAGCTGATCAAAAAGATATGCAATGAGTGGGATTGGGTACTTGTTCTTGATGGTTAATTTGTTCAATGCTCAGTAATCTATGCACATCCGGAGTGACCCATCTTGCTTCTTTTGGAATAGGATAGGTGCACCGAATGGAGGTGCCATGCAATATGGCCCCATGGCAGGTGGTCGAGTGTCAGGCAGTAACTCGATTTGATGATCCACTTCTCTACGAGATGGAAGCGTCATGGGCAACTCAGGAGGCATCATGTCCTTGAACGAATCGAGGACTTGGCTCACTTCTGTTGGGACTTTGCTCCCTTTGCTCTTGCTGTCCTCAATTTTCAAGGTTGTTAGGATGGACACCTCACCCTTCTTCGCTCCCTTGGTAAGTTGCATTGCTGAAATCATCTTTCGATCATGGTCTGACTTACAATGAACTGGAATCACGCACTGACACCATTTGTCCAGCACACAAAGACACTCGACAAGGGGCAATATAACCGTATGGATCCTGTCCAGAAATTCCAACACAAAGACAAAGTCATAATCATCAAGAGGTATTACCTCAAGGGTCTCCTAACTTCTCCATTGCCCAATCTGTAGCTCCACGTCCCTAGCAAGCCCAACGGCAGGGACTTCCTGAGAGTTGACAGTCTTAAGTCACACGGCTCCTTTCTCAACCTGAAGGTTAAGTTTCTTGGCAGTTTCTCTCGATATGAAGAAATCAGATGCCCCAATATCCACAAACGCACTCATCATGGTTTCTCTGATCTTCACATTTACAAACATAAGTCCCTTTGGCTCCTTCGCCTTCTTGTACTTGATTGAGCTGAGGATCTATAGTGAACTTAATTGTGCCTCCTCTTTTGGCTCATCTTCTTTGCAGAGGGCAGCCAGCTTGGCCTCGTTTGGGCAATCTCGCGCAATATGTGGACCATCACAAAAGTAACACTTGTAAGTACGTACCTTCCTGTGACCTCCACTGCTGGATTCTACATGAGCCTTTGAAGGGTCAGCTAGCGGTCTACCTCCATTCAGGTGATTGAATCTGCCCCGATCTTCCCCACCATTGGCCTTATCCTTTGGATGGGAGTTTGACTATGGGGTGGAAGGTGTCCTGTACTCTATAAGAGATTCAACCACTGTAATGGCCATTGTAAGGGATTTTCTTAGAAATAAATGGAAAACTTATTAGCTTTAAGTTTATATCTATCCTCAATATAGGGAGATAGACTAACTTCAAAAGATAATAAAAAGAAAAGAGAGATATATTCAATCTCCTTAAAATGAAGTAAAAAATAAAAATTTACAAAAGAAAATTAATATCCTGTTATTCAAGTCAAGATAAAGGAAATACAAAAAAGGTTAAAAACAATAGTCTTTGCAAAAATTCCTACCAAGGCCTGGCCTATAACTATGGAGCCAAGGCATTTATAAATCTATGAAAAGGAAATAGATGATCTCTTAAAAAAAAGGCTTATTAGCAAAAATAATAGCCTATGGAGTTACCTAGCATTTTATGTTGAAAATGCTGCAGAGTTAGAGTAAAGAGTTCTAAGATTAATTATTAACTATTAGCCTTTAAATAAAGCCTTGAGATGGATTAGGTATCCTATACCTAATAAAAAAGATTTGCTCAATAGACTTTGTGAAACCCAAATATTTTCAAATTTTGATATGAAATTTGGTTATTGGCAAATTTAGATTCATGAAAAGGATAAGTATAAGATTGCATTTATAATATCATTTGGGCACTATGAATAAAATGTAATGCCTTTTGGGTTACAAAATGTACCCTTTTAATTTCAAAAAATTATGAATGAAATATTTAATGCTTATCTAGAGCATTTACAATTGTTTATATTGATCATGTGTTAGTATTTTCTAACATAATAAAATAACATTTTACGCATTTAAACATATTTTTAAAGGTTAATGAAAAATCTGGATTAATTGTATTTTAAAGATTAAAGAGTAAGTTTAAATGCTTTAAATGTTAAGAGGGTAATAGGTTTAAATTCCTTGATCACTTCATTAAAAATGATACTAATATTCCTATTGACCAACAATTGCAAAGGTTTTAGGATACTTGAATTATATTTCAAAATTTTATAAAGACTTAGCTTATGATACTAAGCTTTTACTTGAAAGATTAAAGAAAGATCCTCTTGAATGGGCAGATGAGCATACTAAGGCAGTTACGAAGATAGAATTGAAGACAAAAGAATTGCCATGCCTAACTCTTCCTTATCTTGATACCTTTAAAATAGTTGAAGTTGGATGCACAAGATAAGGGTTATGGAGGAATCCTTAAGCAAAGGATTAACTTAAAATAACAACTCATTCGCTTCACTTTAGGAGTATGGAGAGGAGCTAGAGTTAATTACTCTATTGTTAAAAAGGAAATTTTAGCTATTATGCTATGTATTAAAAAATTTAAACGTAATTTGTTAAATTAGAAATTCCTTTTAAAAATTGACTGTAAGGCAATAAAAGATGTTAAAAAAATTGTCTCAAAACAAATCTTTACTAGATGACAAGGAATACTTTCTATATTTGATTTCGGTATTAAGTTTATTAAAGGAAATTCTAATTCTTTTCTAAATTTCCTAACTCGTGAATTTTTGTAAAGAGTTAAGAAATAAGTAAAAGGCCTCTTATACAAAGGCCTTAGTCTTTAGCAAAGTTGGTTAATTCATTGGCTAAAGGTGCGAGAGAAAAGGAAGTTGATAAACTTTGTGATGATGCTTATGACCGAGCTTTGGATAAATCCATTGCATATTCTTTAATTCCTAAGCATATAGATTTTTTATGTGTTTTTGCAACTTAGACCTAATGAAGTTGCGCAATTTTATCTTAAAGATGATATATATCCTTATAATAATATGAAGGATTGCCTATATTATTAGCAAACACTTCATGAAGCAGGTTTGGTGGCTATTGAACCCATAAAGAGAGGATATGGAAATGGATCTAGCTATGACTTTAGAGATTGGGCTTATGCCAAATTCAAAGTAAAGAAAATTCTTTATTTAGAGGATTGGTAAGGGAATCTCTTTGGCTATTAAGAACAAAAAGAATGGTGGAAGGTTAAAACCTACAATTACTTTGATTATATTAAAGTATGAGAAAAAGCCTTATAGGTAGAGGAAATTTAAATGGTTCATTCAAATATATCTTCCGAATGACCTAAAAAGATTTTCAAATTGGTTTGAAACCTAATTTTTTAAGTGGGATTTACATCATTTAACACTACCCTCTAACGTAAGAACTATTTATGAATAGTTTTGTGAAGCAAATAAAGAGGTTAAAGACCCCTCGTTAATGTTTGTAATCTAATATCATATTCCATGGATTATTAAATGAGACTATACCATTATGACTCAACAAGCTAACAACCTAGATGTTGATATTAGACATATTCCATGGCTAGCAAGATAGATTAATATCCAATGGTGGGAAAATTTTGACTTTTCTTAATGATGGAGTCTACATATGATGCGGAAAACTCCAAAAAGGCATGGCTTAGGGATCCAATGCACACAATGAATCAAAAAACAACCAGGAAAGCTAAATCAGAGTTTAATAAAACAAAGGAACATTCAAAGGAACACGAACCTAGGGTATTTAAGAAGGATATGTATGCCACACTCTAGAAAAGAAAGGAATTGGGAGTGATAAGTCAATTTGAACACCACAAAAAGAAGTACCTCTTGATGAGTTCTTTAGTTCTCAAAAGAACCGAGGGAGAAAAACCCTTGCTTTCTATTTCACTCAAACTTTCTTGATGTTCCAAATCTTACAACGGGTGCCTATATATAGGCTAAGATAGCAATCCTAAAGAGGTACAAAGTCCTACTTGAGAAAAATCCTTATTTAGGGGGAATTCCTATTTAGGGACAAATTCTTACACAGACAATAAACTCCTAATTAGGAGTGAAAGCTATTACTTAGTCCTAACCCCTTAGGTACTCCAATCATATTAATAAGGTTTGGACTCTCTTTCAAGCTTGAATTCACACCATTTGAAACTTAGTTGGCCTAAATGTCCTCAATCAGCCCATTTAGTGCCTTTTTCATCCTTTTGGCTCTAGCTTGTGTTATTGGGCCTTTTGGAATGTGCAATGGACCTTTTGCATCCTTTAAGGACTTCCACCCATCATCTCTAAGGTTCTCATCATTCCTCCTTTTCTCAAAAGGATTCGTGCTTGAATCATCACCTACATCAAAAGGGGAAAGATCAAAAACATTAAATGTTGCACTCACATTATACTCACCAATAAGGTCCAACTTATAAGCATTGTCATTAATTTGTGCTACAACTTGAAATGGATCATCTCCTTTAGGTTGTAGCTTTGACGCCTCTGAGTTGGGAACTGTTCCTTATGCATATGCACCTAAACCTAATCACCAAGTTCAAACATCACCTTCTTTTGTCCCTTGTTGACCCAATCACCAGGTTCAAAAACCACCATCTTTTGTCCCTTGTTGACATGGATGCATATTGCTCAATTTGTTTTTCAATATGTTGTCGCACCTTCTCATGCAATTTTTTCACCATGTCAGCCTTGCGTTCACCATCTAAGCTAGCATACTCATCAACAAGTATAGGTATGAAATCCAAAGGAGTTAGCAGATTAAAACCATAAGCAATTTCAAATGGAGAGTAACTAGTAGCAGAATGAACACTCCTATTATATGAAAACTCAACATATAGTAAACAATCTTCCCATGCTTTCAAGTTCATTTTAATGGCATGCAATAGAGTAGAAAGGGTTCAATTAACCACCTTAGTCTGCCCCATCAATTTGTGGATGACAAGTAGTTGAAAACAATAGCTTAGTACCTAACTTACCCCACAAAGTCTTTCAAAAGTAGCTTAAGAACTTTGTATCCTGGTCTGAAACAATGCTTTGCGGCATGCCATGCAAACATACTACTTATCTAAAGAAAAAGTCAGCCACATTGCTTGCATCATTAGTTTTGTGGCATGGAATAAAGTGTTCCATTTTGAAAATCTATCAACAACAACAAATACAAAATCCGTACACCTTTTTTATCTCAACAACCCTAGTACAAAATCCATAGATAAATCAACCAAGGATGGCTAGGTATGGGTAAGGGGGTATACAAGCCATGGAGTAAAACTCTGGATTTAGCCTATTTGCATGTTATGCATTTCTCATATATCCTCTTAACATCTTGTTTCATGTGTGGCCAAAAGAAATGTTCATTTAGGACATTTAGGGTTTTTCTAACTCTGAAATGACCCATTAGACCACCCTCATGAGCTTCTCATATAACCAACTCCCTCAAAGAACTCATAGGCATGCATAAATGATTTTCCCTAAATAAGAAACCCTTATGCCTATAAAACTTCTCAAAGGCTGACTTCTCACATGCTTTATACACATTGGCAAAGTCAGGATCATTCACATATAAATCTTTAATATGTTCAAATCCTAATAAGTTTGTAGTAAGTTTAGAGATAAGGGCATACCTGCTAGATAATGCATCAACTACCACATTTTCCTTACCTTTTTTATATTTGATGATGTAGGGAAAGGTCTTAATGAATTCAATCCACTTGGCATGTCTTTTGTTCAACTTTCCTTGTCCTTTCAAGTGCTTCAAAGATTTATGGTCAGTATGGATGACAAACTCCTTGGGCCAAAGGTAATGTTGCTATGTCTCCAAAGCTTGTACCAATGCATATATCTCTTTATCATAAGTAGGATAATTAAGGCTTGCTCCACTTAGCCTTTCACTAAAGTAAGAAATTAGGCACCTTTCCTACATCAAAATAGTTCCAATGCCAATACTTGAAGCATCACACTCAATCTTGAAAGCTTTTGCAAAATTAGGAAAAACAAGTAAGGGTGCAGAAAATTTTTCCTTGATGCAATTCAAAGCCTTGTCTTAGTCACTACCCCACCTAAAACTCATGTTCTTTTTGATAAGCTCAATGAGTGGTGCAACAATGGTGCTGAAGTCCCTAACAAAGCGTCGATAGAAACTAACTAGACCATGAAAACTATGCACATCATTAATTGACTTAGGAGTAAGCCAATCTTGGATAGCCTTAACTTGTTCCTTGTCAACCTCAATACCTTTAGCACTTATAACATAGCCAAGAAATGTTATCTGATTGGTACAAAAGGAACATTTGTTGAAGTTAGCATACAATTTCTTAGAATGTAAAACAATTAAAATAAAACGTAAATGATCAAGATGCTCTTTTAGGCTTTTGCTATAGACCAAAATATTATCAAAATGCACACCACAAATTTACAAATGGATAGGTATAAAACATTATTTAATAATCACATAAAAGTACTTGGTGCATTAGTGAGACCAAATGGCATAACAAGCCATTCATACAAACCATACTTAGTTTTGAAAGTTGTTTTTCACTCATCTCCCTCTCTCATCCTAATTTGGTGATATACATTTTTCAAATCAATCTTAGAAAAGACACACAAACCATGCAATTCATCCAACATGTCTCTAACCTAGGTATGAGGTAACAATACTTTACAGAGATTTTGTTGATCACTTAACAATCAACACACATCCTCTATGTCCCATCTTTTTTGGGTACAAGTAGGATAGGAACAGTACAAGGACTCATGCTTTCCTTTAGATATCCTTTTGAAATAAGCTCCTCAACCTGCATTTGAAGCTCCTTTGTCTCCTCAGGATTACTCCTATATGCTGGCCAATTAAGGATGAATGCACCAAGGATGAAATCAATTTGATGCTCAATTCCTCTCTTAGGTGGCAATCCACTTAGGACATCATCAGGGAATACATCTTCAAATCCCTATAATAAAGCAACAACAATAGTAGGCAAAGATGATTCAAACTTGTTAGTGTTAAAATAAGCCTCTTTGTAGAAAAGTATGATCATAGGTTGTTTGACATAAAATGCTCTTTTGACATCACATTCTTTTGCATATAAACTTTCTGTTTTCTTCTCTCTCTCTCTCTTATGTCCTCATGTTTTCTCCTCTCTTTTCTTTTTTTTTTTTTTTCATTCTCTCTTTTCTATTCACTCTCACTTTTAATCCTTGACTGATCCTTATAAGCTTGTTCAGGTGATAATGGTACAAGAGTGGTGGGTTTTTCTTTCATTACCAAAGAATATCGATTCTTAAAGCCATCATGCATGACTCACCTGTCAAACTACCATGGCCTTCCTAATAGAATATGGCCCGCATGCATAGGTACAATATCACATAAAACTTCATCACGGTACCTTCCGATAGAAAATGACAAGAGCATTTGCTTATTTACCTTGACTTCATGACTCTCATTCAACCATTGAAGCTTATATGGCCTAAAATGCTTCATAATAGGTAAATTCAACTTCTCAACCACAGTTGTGCTAGCAACATTAGTGCAACTCCCACCATCAATAATCATACTACATACCTTATCTTTGTTGAGACACCTTGTTTGAAAGATGTTATCTCATTGCACCTCATTTTCTTCCTTTACTTGCACATTCAATGCTCGCCCTGTGACAAGAGCTAATCCATTAACTAGATACTCCTCTCCATCACTTTCACCCTCTAATGATGGCATAGAATCATGATTTGATTCACTTATAGTTTCAGCATCACCATTACCTCTCAAGATCATTACACGCTTATTTGGACATTGAGATGCAATGTGACCCCTGCCCAAACACTTAAAACATTTAACATTTCTATTTCTACTTGGTAGGGGGTCAAAATTACCTACCTTCTTGCTAGAAACCATATTTTTATGCTTGGAGAGCTTGACTTTGGACTTATAATCGGCCTTCTTGTCCCTTTTACTCCAATTCGGCTTCCAAGATGAGGTAAAACTAGAGTTCTTCCCAAACGTGTGGAACCCTTTCGTTTAAGTTGCCTTTCAACTTTCATTGCTATGTGCACCATGTCTTCTAATTCCACATAATGTTGCAATTCAACCACGTTGGCTATGTCTCTATTTAGCCCTTGTAGAAATCAAGTCATGGTGGCCTCCCTAATCATGGCAATCTCCATCTCTTTGTGGTCCTCTACACTTTTGGTGCCCCAAGTGAGCCTTTGGTACAACTCCCTATAATAGTGATTTGGGACAAACCTTCTCCTTATGATAGCCTTCATCTCCTCTCATGTATCAATAGGCCGCTCATGATTCCTTCTCTTAGTCAAAACAAGTTGATCCACCAAATAATATCATAATCAGTAAATTCAATAGTAGCAAGCTTTATCTTTTTCTCCTTGAAATAGTTGTGGCAATGAAAAACTAGTTTAACCTTCTTCTCCCATTCTAGGTACGTATCAGGATCATTCTTACCTTGGAAGGGAGGAAGTGTCGTTTTAATACTACCTAAATCATTGTCATAGGTGCCTCGCCTCCTAAATTCTCTCTAATCCCTTTTATTGTTAGTAGTTCTAATCACAGTAGTTCGATCGTCAAATTCATCATCTTTATGGTTATGGGCACATCTCAATTGCCTTCTTACTTTAGGAGCCTCATATTCCCTATGCCTATTTTGCAACTTTGTTATTGTATTAGCTTGCTCCTCCATCCTCTCCTTCATATCATCAAATTTGGTATTCATGGGCTCAAATTGTTGTTGCATAACTTTGATCATGAAGGACACATCACTGCCTCCCTATTAAGCTGCACCTTTGTCTTTGGACATCATAGTGTTACTTATACACAAAATAATTAGGATACCTCATAAAACACTCCCTTATGTGTTTCACTCAAAGGAAGGTGTCACCCTCCCTCGTGTTTACACTCTTTATGGCTTTTTCTTTATATGAACTTTCACTCTTGCCTTTTACCACTCAAATTTCCCCTTTCAGCTTTATAAAGAACTAAGCAAACTAGATCAAAAGGATTGATTTTGAACTGAATAAGATAAATTGCATAGAATTGAACAAATTAAAGAACAAGAAGTCAAAAAACAAAAAAGGATGTCAAGGCAAACGAATTTAATAAACTAAACTCACAAAAATCAAGATAGGGGGTTAAACTTAGAGGTCAAACTTGGATGATATAACAAGAAAATAAATGGTAGAATTGGAGTTGAGCAAGAAAACTTTAATATTATTGTGGCCAATATGACCAAACTTTTTAACTTTTATTAATAACTTGAATATGATGCCTTCTTTCTTTTTTTCCTCTTCTTTTCTTTTTTCTTTTTTTATCTTTTGCTTAACACAAAAATAGTAGAATACTTAGACACAATAATTGGAATTGAAATTAGTAAATTTTTGATAGTTGTGATCTCAAACAAATAAGCAAAGAGAGAAGGATGCAAACAAATAGATTAGTGCATTTGAATGGTAATGTACTTAATAGACAAACTAAATAGAAATAAATAAATCACAAGGTAGAAAATTGAAGAATGAGTTGATTCAACTTGATTTAGAACCAGGCTCTAATAACAACTGATGTGGAAAACCTAAAAAAGACGTAGCTTAGGGACCCAATGCACATAAGGAATCAAAGAACAACTAGGAAGTCTAAATCAAAGTTTAATAACACATACCCTAGACCCAACATTCAAAGGAACATAAACCTAGGGTATTTAAGAAAGATATGGATGTCACACGTCAAAAAAGAAGGGAATTGGGAGTGATAAGTCAATTTGAACGCCACAAGAAGAAGTACCTTTGGGTAACTTCTTTAGTTCTTAAAAGAATCGAGGGAGAAAAACCCTTGCTTTCTATTTCACTTAAAATTTTATGATGTTCCAGAGCTTACAAGAGTTGCCTATTTATAGGCTAAGATAGCAATCCTAAAGAGGCACAAATTCCTACTTAAGAAAAATCCTTATTTAGGAGGAATTTTTATCTAGGGACAAATTTTTACATATACAATAAACTCCTAATTAGAAGTGAATGTTATTACTTAGTCCTAGCCCATTAGGTACTCCAATCATATTAATAAGACCTAAACTCTGTTTCAAGCTTGAATTCGCACCATTTAAAATTTAGTTGGCCTGAATGTCCTCAAACAGCCCATTTAGTGCCTATTTAATCTTTTTTTGCTCTAACTCGTGTTATTGGGCCTTCTAGAATGTGCAATGGACCTTTTGCATCCTTTACGACCTTCCACCCATCATTTCTAAGGCTCTCATCAACATAAGAAAAGGAGTTATTTGTATAAATAAACTTAAGGCTTCACCACCAAAGCCCACTCTTACTAATCCTGAAAAGATATGGAAGACCTTGATGGAGTCTGTATCAAAAGAAAGGTTACTAGAAGTGATAGCTACTTTGCTCCAACCAAATGAAGACACCTAGGCCTATAAAGTTGAGAGCAATTAGAAGCACCCCAATGATTATACTATGCAAGATTCTCGAGACCCATATGAATTGTAAAGAGAAAAAAGACAACAAACTTTTGGTGGATAAGTTATTATGGGTCAAATTTAATAAAGCTACTTTAGTAAAAATGGAGGACAATTGAAAATAATGAAGCATTCCACTTTGAACCTAGAGGAATGTTGATCTTCTAAATGGTTGAAAGTTTAAATTGCCATTTCCTTGGTAGTTGGCACATATTCTTCAAAATACAACAATTTAGGCATGTCTGACATACATCAATATAGTTTGTTACTAGCTTCTAATTTTATGGCTCTAACCAACCCAAACTTTTACGGAAAGTAGAATGGACTTACTTATAATGAAACATTTAAAATTGAGAAACAACTTCTTCTTCTGGACATTATAAAGCTTTGTAATCTAAGTCAAACCTAGAGGAGGAAATTACATGACATAGAGAGGCATTTTTATAGCAACTCTTTGTTCATAACCTTATAACCAAAGAAGACATGGAGAAGTCTACATTTAAGTTTGCTTTCTTGCTTAGGTTCTTGGTTTTAGCATGTTATGCACAATAACCCCCTCATTTTCTATATTGAATACTGCTGCACATAATAATTTGGCTATTCAATTTTATTTCAATTTTGTGATATATCATACTCTATAATTTGATTGTGTGAATGGAATGGATATATTGCAAATTCATAGATGGGAGCAAAAGTAAGAAGGGCAATTGTTCATCTTGGATGCAATGTAGTGGTTGATTGTGTGAATTATGGGAAATGTATTGGGTGCATAGGTTGTACTTGCTCCAACAATGGATAGTATATTTGCCACAAACATACCTTGTTGGATATCAACTCTTTTAGCAAAGTTGTTCCTTGAAGCATCACTGATGATCCTTGTAAGAAGAAAGTTTCAATAAATTAATTTAAGGAGACTACTCCTGTATTGGTGGCTAGTAGGTTTTTGTTTTTGATGAGTGGGATGTATCTTTATTGGATGAATTATTACTTACAATAAAATAAAAATACAACTCATCTCCACTCAACTAGTAATTTATACTTGGAATAGTCTCCCACAAAATAAAAGCATGAACAACTAGTTAAATTTGGGATTAACCTTAATCTTAATTGCCAAATAAATATATATTATAACCGTAGTGATTAAACTAAATTAAATAATATCCAAAAATTGACTAAAGAAAAGAGAAGATGAAACTACTAGATATATGTAATCCACCATCATCTATAACTATAAGAATATTGAAGATATAATTATCTAGACTATTATGGGCCAAGTTTGCTGCATATTGCCACCTTAGCAAAACATTGGCATGTTTAACACTAGATCTTAATTCAATGGTAAAAATGAATACTTTAGAGGAAACAATTGTTCAGTTATATTGTTGTCTCTTGTAGATGTGATAAATCTATTTCTATAAAATCACTTCTAATCCCACATTGTAAATGTTAGATGGCTAGTCAAAGATTGGAAAGAGACATAATGTAGTTCATAAAATAATGTAGATCATCTTTATAGCATCGAAATGGAACTACTTACAGCAATATATACATTTAGCCTTAAAACCACAAATCCATGCAGAGACAAATCTCAAATAAATGAAATTTGAAATATTTGTTTAGTGAAAAGATTTCCACATTGTTATGAAGATGTCAACACACATCCCAATAGCCACATCATATTTGATGTTTTGATTACATCATAATCATGTTGATTTTTCTCAAAAAGAAATGGAAACAAAAGAGTGATGTTAAATAGCAACTACATTAAGATTGTAGGAAAAATAAACAATAAAACAACATAATGCTACAAGCGTAAATTAACAAAAAGATATCATAACTAAAATGTGTTCAACATTATCTTTAAAGATAGTTTTTACCATTATGGATAAATTGTTACAATGCAATAGGTTATAGCAACTATCATCCTAGTGTATAGTAGTCCTTCCCACTAGTATGTACTTCATATAATAAGGTAATAAAAATAGTTCAAATTTTTAATTATCACAATAGTATGTTATATTTCCTACCAAACTCCAAAGGTTAATGAGCTTGACTAATATGTAGCTCATCAACATACCACTTGAAAAGTAGTCTTAGATATAGCATTTCCACACATTGCATCATTTGTGATTTGTTATGCAAGATTATGATGTCCTTAGTATGCATACACCTAGAATAAGAACAAGTAATCATTTTACTAGACTAATTAGCCCGAAAAGCTACAAACCTATAGCTTGTAGGATCTAGCTCATGATACAAACCTCTAGTGAAAGCAACGATGAGAATATTAGAATTTTTTAATTGATAATATTGGAGTATTTTTATTAAAGACTTAATTATAACATAGTTTCATTAGTAAAAAATAATTTTGTATATTATTGCACTATTAAGTACTATGATCTTGAATTTAATTTGAGTATTAATTGACATATCTTATTTAATCTATACCATATGTGTATATATATATATAATTGATCATCTTTCATTCTAATACACACTAAAACTCTATCTTAAAATTTGTGAATATATCAATGGTTTCAGTTTTCACGAACTTAATTATCTTGTTTATAATATTATTTGTATGAATATATTCAATTTTCAAATCTAAAAGATTAAAATTTATGATAATAAATTTATTAAGAAATTTAATAAGTGATATTAGAGCATGTGATTAAGAAATTTAACTAGTATGTTTAATAGCATGCATAAATAGTTATTTATCTTTGATTTTAATTAAATACTTATAAATGAAAAATGAGTGGATAAATTAATGTTATTAAACATTAGAACTTGAGGATTTACTCAAAGGTAAATTATTATTTCATTATTAATAATATGATTGAGAGTATAGTAATATTTTTGTTTATATAAAAATATCAAATATATTTAGTTGAAAATATTTAATTTTACCAATTAAAGTTAATTATGTATATTACTTATGATAATGTTCCTATATTAAGAGGTAGATATAAATTTAAAGTTAATAAACTTTCCATCTAGTTTTTTGAGAAAATCCCTTTATCACTAATTTCCTTAAAAGACCACAACATGTACAAAAAAAAATTCCCAAAATAATATTCTAAGATAGGTTTTTAACCAATATGAAAGGAATTTCAAATAACAATGCTTTTATTCAACAATGTTTTAACACTTTTATTGTTTTTGAAAAGGATTTTAAAGGAAACTATTCCCATTAATACCATTTATATATGCACCTAAATTAGTTAAAGGCGATATTTGAAATAAATATACTCTCTTATTGACTACTACTGTAAAATGGGCATGCCATTTATGANTTTTTGTTTTTGATGAGTGGGATGTATCTTTATTGGATGAATTATTACTTACAATAAAATAAAAATACAACTCATCTCCACTCAACTAGTAATTTATACTTACTTGGATAGTCTCCCACAAAATAAAGCATGAACAACTAGTTAAATTTGGGATAACCTTAATCTTAATTGCCAAATAAATATATATTATAACCGTAGTGATTAAACTAATTAAATAATATCCAAAAATTGACTAAAGAAAGAGAAGATGAAACTACTAGATATATGTAATCCACCATCATCTATAACTATAAGAATATTGAAGATATAATTATCTAGACTATTATGGGCCAAGTTTGCTGCATATTGCCACCTTAGCAAAACATTGGCATGTTAACACTAGATCTTAATTCAATGGTAAAAATGAATACTTTAGAGGAAACAATTGTTCAGTTATATTGTTGTCTCTTGTAGATGTGATAATCTATTTCTATAAAATCACTTCTAATCCCACATTGTAAATGTTAGATGGCTAGTCAAAGATTGGAAAGAGACATAATGTAGTTCATAAAATAATGTAGATCATCTTTATAGCATCGAAATGGAACTACTTACAGCAATATATACATTTAGCCTTAAAACCACAAATCCATGCAGAGACAAATCTCAAATAAATGAAATTTGAAATATTTGTTTAGTGAAAAGATTTCCACATTGTTATGAAGATGTCAACACACATCCCAATAGCCACATCATATTTGATGTTTTGATTACATCATAATCATGTTGATTTTTCTCAAAAAGAAATGGAAACAAAAGAGTGATGTTAAATAGCAACTACATTAAGATTGTAGGAAAAATAAACAATAAAACAACATAATGCTACAAGCGTAAATTAACAAAAAGATATCATAACTAAAATGTGTTCAACATTATCTTTAAAGATAGTTTTTACCATTATGGATAAATTGTTACAATGCAATAGGTTATAGCAACTATCATCCTAGTGTATAGTAGTCCTTCCCACTAGTATGTACTTCATATAATAAGGTAATAAAAATAGTTCAAATTTTTAATTATCACAATAGTATGTTATATTTCCTACCAAACTCCAAAGGTTAATGAGCTTGACTAATATGTAGCTCATCAACATACCACTTGAAAAGTAGTCTTAGATATAGCATTTCCACACATTGCATCATTTGTGATTTGTTATGCAAGATTATGATGTCCTTAGTATGCATACACCTAGAATAAGAACAAGTAATCATTTTACTAGACTAATTAGCCCGAAAAGCTACAAACCTATAGCTTGTAGGATCTAGCTCATGATACAAACCTCTAGTGAAAGCAACGATGAGAATATTAGAATTTTTTAATTGATAATATTGGAGTATTTTTATTAAAGACTTAATTATAACATAGTTTCATTAGTAAAAAATAATTTTGTATATTATTGCACTATTAAGTACTATGATCTTGAATTTAATTTGAGTATTAATTGACATATCTTATTTAATCTATACCATATGTGTATATATATATATAATTGATCATCTTTCATTCTAATACACACTAAAACTCTATCTTAAAATTTGTGAATATATCAATGGTTTCAGTTTTCACGAACTTAATTATCTTGTTTATAATATTATTTGTATGAATATATTCAATTTTCAAATCTAAAAGATTAAAATTTATGATAATAAATTTATTAAGAAATTTAATAAGTGATATTAGAGCATGTGATTAAGAAATTTAACTAGTATGTTTAATAGCATGCATAAATAGTTATTTATCTTTGATTTTAATTAAATACTTATAAATGAAAAATGAGTGGATAAATTAATGTTATTAAACATTAGAACTTGAGGATTTACTCAAAGGTAAATTATTATTTCATTATTAATAATATGATTGAGGTATAGTAATATTTTTGTTTATATAAAAATATCAAATATATTTAGTTGAAAATATTTAATTTACCAATTAAAGTTAATTATGGTATTACTTATGATAATGTTCCTATATTAAGAGGTAGATATAAATTTAAAGTTAATAAACTTTCCATCTAGTTTTTTGAGAAAATCCCTTTATCACTAATTTCCTTAAAAGACCACAACATGTACAAAAAAAAATTTCCCAAAATAATATTCTAAGATAGGTTTTTAACCAATATGAAAGGAATTTCAAATAACAATGCTTTTATCAACAATGTTTTAACACTTTTATTGTTTTTGAAAAGGATTTTAAAGGAACTATTCCCATTAATACCATTTATATATGCACCTAAATTAGTTAAGGCGATATTTGAAAAAATATACTCTTTATTGACTACTACTGTAAAATGGGCATGCCATTTATGAGTAATTACCCTATTAATAAGATTAATATATTAAAAAGTACTTAACTCTTCTTTAAAAAAAAGTATCTAAAATGTTTGGAAGTTTATTTACAAATTCCAAAACTAAATCTCTTTCTTTGAAGCCTTTTATTTCAATTTTTAGTTGATTGATCTCAACTTTAAGCTCTCTAATCAAAGGGTCTATTACGGTTGCTCTAGTTTTTAAACTAGAACGATTATTTTTAATTTATTGAATAATAGCTATTAAACTGTAATATTCTTCTAATTCTTTAACTCTAGTCCTATTTTGAGATAAAAGAAAAAATTTCTCTAACTCTTCTTTTTTTTTTATTTGAATCTGTAATCTTATCAATGAGATCCAATATTAGATTGTCTTCTTTTGTAAGAACTAATAAACCATTACTTTTACATAAAATTTGATAAAGTTACATTGACCATTACAAATATTACTAGAATCATCTTTAGAGGTAGTTTCTTCATCTTTAAGAAGATCTACTTCTAAATTTAATTCCTTAAATTCATCTTTTGATTAGAGGATACGCATAAGTGACCTCTTAAGCTCTTTATCTATGGATCATTCTTGAATTTTTTTGTTTCATTTTTCATTTATTAGAATAATGTCCTATTTTCCCATATTTGTAACAAATAATTGTTTTCTTTTTCTTTTTTTGTAAACCAAATTTTTTCTTTTCTTTTAACTTTTCCTTTTCTTGAAAGGATTTCTTTCGAGGTATGGGTTTATAACCTTTTCTTTTGAATTTGTTAGGATATTTCATGTGTGGATAATCCATCTATTCATAAAAGTCTCCTAAGGCCTTTGTACTCAATATTTTTTCATTGTGTAACTAGTTTTTATCTCATCATAGATTTTAACTCCTACTATAACTTCTCCAACTAATTTTACATATATATAACTAGAGTAATCAATAACTCCTCTATGATAGGATTTTAACTTATTTTTTACCCTTTTAGTAAATAGGGTAAGTAACCTGAATAAAAATTTTTCTTTTTAGAAAATACTTTAATTGTCTTCTTTGGTAAAAACTTTTGAAAAGAACACATCTTTATACTGCCTAAAGTGAGACAAATTTGGGCATCTCAAATTAATGAGTTACTTGTATGTTTTGTCTATTAATAAGGTAGTTATACCAGTAAAATGATCAATAATTATATAAATTAGCGTATTAACATTTTCAGCCAATTGCATCCCTTGTTTTATTTTTATAACATTAAATATTTGGGACTTAGTTTTGTTTGATAAGTAAAAATTCCATTAAACTTTAAGCTATTGAGTAAAATCATTTACTATGAATCTTGTTATTTGGGTGTCAAAATGATCACTTTAGATTTTTCAATAGTGGCAAACATAATCATATAATGAAGTAGAATGAGAATATGATTTTTTGGCATTCTATCTAACTTCTATTCTATTATGCTACTTTCATCAATATTTTCTTCAATTATATTAAACTAATTTCTTATAGATTAAAGATAAAAATTAGTGTAGTTTCCTTACTCCATAACAACATTGGTAGAGGGTTTCACTTTATTGGTAACCTCATGATATTTTATCTTAACACTTAGGTTAAGTGTAAGTAAGTGAATACTAATAACTATTTTTCTTCTTCTCATAATAGATTTTTGATATACTTTTTCAAGGACCATACATTCCTCCAAAGTAGAAAAAGTTGGAAAAAGTTGTCTTAATTTTGTAAACCTTTTCTAAATAAATAAAAATATCTACAGATCTCATACCATTGATATAGATCTTATGGCATTTATATTATATTTCTCTTTCCTTTTCATTAAAGGTTATAAAAATCATTTTCTTTTTATAATATTTTATAGAGAGTAAAATAATTTTTTTACCATTTCATTTACCTCATTAATAGTCTTTTGAACATAAAAACTCCTATCTTCATTTTGATATTCCATATCAAAGATAGAAGGAGACTTAGGCCTAAAAGTCTGACTAGATGTTTCTAATGGTTCGTTAACTATAAAAGTGGAAGTTGAGAGAAGAAAGTTAACTCAATATTAAAGTTGACTAACCTGCTCTTTTATTCTTCTAATACCTTACAGCTTAGTGACTAGCATCGAAGAGGTAGAGAATCTAAGCTTAACCTTTTCTCCTCCTTTTTTGAGGTTTAACCTTGCACTTTTAGATAGAGTAAATCAAATTTTGACACCCCTATCTTTGAATTCAATTACCTCTTTCATTTGTCTATTAACCTATTTAACAAGTTCAAGGCCTTTTCTAGGGTCTATTTTTTAGGTAATTTAACTTGATCCCAAGCAATTGTTTTAGGAATCATAACATTAGATTTTGACTTATTAGTTAAAAATAATGTATTAGTCTGTTTATCTGCATATCTTACTAGAATTTCTTTAATTCCTAGGACAATAGTGTTCATAACCTTGTAGTGTATCCTGTAAATAAGGATTAGATTTTTCAAAGTAGATATTCTATTAAATCCTTTAATTTTAATATTTAAATATAAAGTATGCATCAAATTAGGATTTGATAGTGATAAAGTAGAGTTTGGAAAACAGGAGAATTGAATAGGTCTATTATTGAGAGTGGATTGTATTCCTCCAATTAAGGAGTCATGAAAGCAATTATGCCTTTTGCCTCTAATACATATGATTGCTGAGTTATTTAACCTACTTTAATAACATGTTTTAATGCTATCTAAACCATCTTAATATGGATAAATTTATGCTTTTGTTGATGTGAGCTAATAAGCTCCTAGAATAGTAAAAGGAAATCATTACAACCCTAAGTTAAGGGTAAAGGTTCTTCAATGGTTTTAATAACATAATCAACTTTTAAAAAAAATTTCCTTGTTTATAAACCTAGGAAGGCGAAGAATAAAGAAGAGTTAAATTGAGGAAATAATTATAATCCAAATTTTCACTAATTATTATTACTTTATTTCTATTCCCAAAAGAACTATCACCTTTAAATAGTTAATTAGGTTTTAACCTACTCATGCCTCACTATATCAATGTCAACATGTTAAGCCACAACCCTAAATGCATATACATGGCCAACGCGAGTACAAAAGGCAATACGACTTGAGATTTCAACAATGAGACGTCGAAGAGTTTAAGCTTTTCCACTACTTAGAAGATTAATGTTCCTCTAGGTTCATGGCTCTGATAACATTCTAGTCCTAGCAACACAGGAACACACACAAAGATATATAGAAGAACACAGATATATAGAAATTAATTAAAGCACACTAATATAAAAGAAAGAAACTTAAAAGAAATAATAATAGAGTTAAAATACTTATAGAACAAAGTTTTATTAAGCACCAAATGTCATTACAAGCTTATATTAAACAAAGGAGAGAAGAAAACCAACTTAAAGAAAGAAGGAAATAAGAATCTACCACTTTTAACCTATAAAAGGTCTATTTATACATGGAAAAAAAATAATAACCATCATTGAAGGAATCTTCTTTTTTAAAAGTGGGATGCTCCATTATTTTCCATTTTTCCACCATTTTTGTTAATGTAGCATTATTAAAGGTATCCCATGACAATTTGTCCACCAAAATTTTTTTGTCCTCTTGCCCATTACAACTCATACGGGTCTTGGGAATCTTGTATAATATCATTATTAAGATGCCTCTAACTACTTTTAGATTGGTCAGCATGGGTGTCTTATTTTAGTCAAAGTAAAGTAGCCATCATTTCCAACAACCTTTCTTTTAATACAAACTCCATTAAAGTCTTTGATATCTCTTTAGGGCTAATAGGAATAGGCTTTGCTGGTGGAGCATTGGGTCCATTTATGCAAATGACTCCTTTTCTTGTGTAGACTCCATCATAAAAAAAGTCAAAATTTTCCCACCATTAGCTATTAATTTGCCTTACTAGCCATGGAACATGTCTAATGTCAACATCTAAGGCATTAACTTGTTTAGCCATAATGGTGTAGTCCTATTTAATAATCCATGGAACATAATATCATACTATAAACGTTAATAATGGGTCTTTAACCTCTTTATTTGCTTCACAAAACTATTCATAAATAGTTCTGACTTTACGGGTTAAGGTTAAATGATGTAAACTCCATTTGGAAAACCAAGTTTTAAACTAATTTGAAATCTTTTTGGGCCATTCGAAAGATATATTTCAATGAACCAACTAAATTTTCTTTACCTATTTAATGGTCATTTAATGGTCTCCATTTGAGTTGATTGACATTTGTTACTCATAATGTTTTTTGTAATTTCTAGAAAATTGGGTTGTGAAATGTAAATATGCTCTATATTTAAGGTGTAGATATAATTTTCCTTCCTTTTGAGAAAGATCCATGGATTTGTGACTCACCATTCAAACATTCTTTTTGGCTCACCCATAGTTCTAGGAATGTTTTGAATTAGTTATTAAAATTGAACAATATTCTAAAATCTTTTGGCAATTATTTGTCAAATTTATTACACAACCAATAAAAATCTATTAGGTTTTGTGAGATTGGAAGAGGAAAAAGAGATCAATAAGAGAAAATTTTAGGAAGAGAGATAAATTTTCTAAACATTTTCCAACACTTAGAAGGAAGGAATCTTCATTAAAAAGCATCCTAACAATTTCCCAAAATTCTTCAACACAAATGGTCATTGTAAAATACATCTGACCCTCTTTTGATTCTCTTGATGGAAGGGGTCACCATTAAAATCATCTTAAATCTTGCCATTGTCATGTGTTTTATTATCAAAAAGCTAAATGATCTTATCTTATAAATAAATGCATACAGCATTGACCTCCACATCCTAAATAATCTTATTTTGTTTAAAATACTTGTCCAACAACATGTGTAATAGCAATAGGCTAAACTCACCATTAGCTTCAATAATAAACCTTAATACATAATTCCACAAAATTTCACTTAAACCATCATTAGTCTTTGAAAGCACCATGCGTACCATGCTTTTAGCTATCCTTTAAGATCTTAAAATAAGTTCCTTCCTATCCAAATGATAGTAATGGATACTTTTCTCCTCACAAGACTTCACTACCATGCATCATTTGCATAGCTCCACCTACTATTATGGAAACTATCTGGCCAAATGATGTTAATTTTTTTTAACACAACTTTAGGATACATCATGCAATCTAAATTGTATTGCTCCCCTTGTAACATGGAGTCCCCTACAAGTAGAGTTAACATCACAAAAGTATTTATACCATGAGATTATAAGGACATTTCTACCTAAAGTAAACAACAGAGTTTTTACCATCTTTAATTTACACTAGTGACAATCTCTCTGCCTTTAACTTTTTAACCTTAGATATGCACCTACTAACTTTCGATCTCTAGTCAATTTCTTTTTTTCACACCTACCTACCTCTTTAAGACATATCCTTTCCTTCCAATATGCAAATCCACCCTTTGTTAAATAAAATATCATTTCCATTCACCATGTACATCTGAAACCAATTGAATCTCCATTAGTTTTGAGTTGAACACCATTTATTGCCAATCTCTAAATGGGATTGCCATAATGCATCCCTTTATTAAGATTTTGTAGAGATAAAGAGAAGCATTTATGGTACAATATATGTCCAAGTTTCACTTTCTGAAACAATCTCTTGTGCACATCTTTTTGTTTGTCATATAATCCATTCACATTGCCTAAATTGTCATAGACTTCATTGATCATGATATTGCAATCATGAGATAGATAAAATATATTAACTAAGATCAGGGATATAATTGCAATTAGCAAAATTCTAAAGGATGGAAATCTTTAGGTTTGGTAAAACCTTTAAGAGATAATCATACCATTTTTCCTACTTTCAAAGCATATTTAATAATCCTTGCTTACATTTTTATGGTAGACAACACTATAGCTTGTTGTTGTGAAGAAGAAGTATTTGATTCTAGCTTATCAAGCTAACTTATTGGATAGGAGTTGAAATACACTACTAATTCCCCAAAAAATTGGTGACATTATAGAGAAGTGGGAAAAAAATTTAAGCCAATATTCATTAGACATGTACAAAAGATCATGTTAAGAATATGAGAGATTAAAGTCCAAACAGTTTGCTAATGAATTATATGGTTTACCAATGAGCTTATTATCTTTCTTTTTTGGTCTATTAAGAGTTCCATTAGGCCATGAGTTAATACAATTTGGATAGCTCTCCCTATTCCATTGAATCTCATACTCCTTTTCAAGATTAGAACCTAAGAACTTAAAGATAGAGCTTTAAGTTCGCAACCACTAAAGTTTCCACTAAGGGACAATAAGATCATTATCTTAAGGGAAAAGTGCTTAACATATGCACAGGTCTATACATGCATTGTGTATCTTTTGTTAACTTTTTTTTTAACAATCATATATTTGTACTCTTGTTCATTTTCTAAAAATAACAAACCCAGAGGAAAACTTAATTTGATGAATATGTAGGATAAAAACACTAAAAAAAGGGAAAAGCAAATGTGCCATTTGATCCATCAAACAATGTGCTAATTGGGCCTAACAAATGTCAAGAGGGAGCACTAAGAGTATAAAATTTCATATAACTACTATTATAAAAACTTAAAATAACTTATAATGTCTTTAGGCTTCTCCACCTACTAATTTAAGCTTTTAGGTAGATTTGAAATTTTAAGATGTTATATTACTTGATATCAAAATTTGGTTCCACTTCATGTTTACTCTAGCCTCTTGATGGTTTGACCCTTTTCATAAAGTCAATTTAATCAATTTAGTCTAATGCTATTAGGATGTAGTAATTGGGTTTGGCTTATTAATTTAGTTTCGATGTGGCACATGCCAATCAAGTATAGTACATGCTAAGAGTAAAAGTCTCATATTGCTAAAATGCAAAGACCTTAAGTATTATATGATGTTTGTGGACTTCTCGTTTTACTAGCTTAAATTTTTGGGTGGAATAGTTTCTTGGCATCTTTGTTAATACAAAGAAGTAAGACCTATTTTGTGACTAGCATTATTGTTTAGAATTGCCTCTTATCTCTTTCCCTCCAAAGGTCATATAAATGTGTGTGTGTATGTGTGTGTTTCTATTTGTGTGCATGCAACTACAAAGATGAATAGAAATCTTTTGGTAAAAACCATTTTTCTGATGTACCAAAAACAAAAATAAAAATCCTTTAGTACAAAAATTGATAGTTATGCCTACCAAGCTTGAAGGAAATCTTTTAAAGGCAAGATAAATTTAATTAATATTTTGCATATTTCTATGTAGTAAAGTAGAAAATGTTGGAAACTAGTGCATTTTAAAAGGCTTATATCTTTTATTAAAAAGGAGAGATCTAATTATGCATGCTTATAAAATAATATTTCTCTTAACCTAATAAAAACAAGACCTAAATAAGGCCTCAAGCATAGATAAATAACTCAAGCTCAAGCTTAATATGGGAGGCCCTTAAGCTCATGTTTTGAAACTCGTCAAATTGCTATTAGTAAAACTAACCATTTATGACTTATGGAAACTAGTCATTTTAGAAATTACACCATTTTTTGTTGTATAACTTATCATCAGCCATTTTATTCCACTTTTTAAAACACTAAACCAAACATGCCATATATGTGACCATTCTTTTTCTTCCTAGAGATACAGATCACCACATTATTTTTTATTTTCTTTTCATACTTACTAAAACTTGATGGATTAATCATAGTTTGTACTATTTCTGCTTCCTTATCTATGAATACATATGAGTAGAATGTTTGTTGTACTCTAAGAGGATAATTGCCATGACCTACTACATTGTGACTTTATATAGGTACAAAATCTATCTTTAAGAATAGTGTTATATAATATTTTTTGGTTTAATTTATTTTCTTTGCACCCATATTTTTGGTTTTTGAACAAAAAAATTCTTTTATTGAAGATTAACCCATTAAACATTAAAGAAACACAAACAAAGAAAAGAGAAAAACAAAAAAAAGGGCTTGGAAATTATGCAAAAGAGCCCAAATTATCCAAGCAAACATTATAATAGATTGCCATCAAATCAAACCATGACAATAGAGTGCTTGACTATGTAGTCATCATAACTTACATAAAGTCCAAATTCTCATTAGACCTTTTTTTTTTTTTTCCAAAACATAAATTCTCACCAAACCTTAACTTCCATTCTCTTGCACTCTAATAAAAATCATGCTTATTTTCCCTAAAAAGGATGTTACTAAGAGATTTTGAGCACTTCCATACTAGACCTTAAGTATGAACATTTAGTGAGGATTTCATTACTAGTAGTGGGGATAAACTTTCATGCACATATAGGCAACAAGAAATATATTTATAAAATAAAACTTTATATATTTTAGAAATACATAATAGAAAAACAACATATTTAATTTTTTTTCTTCATGCAAAATATGAAAATAATTATTCTAGACTAATAAGCATTATATATTGTAAATAATTAATGTTTGCAAGTATATATATATATATATATATTGAAATCTTTGTATGGTCTTTTTATTTTATATTTTTAGTGCTATTCAATATATCTTGCACCATGCTTTCACTTTATATATATATATATATATATATATATATATATAATAAAAATGACAACTCTTTTTCATTATTTCATGAAGTGGACAATGAAAAAGAAATTTGATTATGAATATTTGGTATACATTTAATGCCTTAGGATTCCAACTTAATTTCTCAAGATTCCATTACTAGTTATGTTAGATTTCTTCAAAAAATGCATCATTATTAAACATTAGTTTTAGATCTTAAAAATGAATATTTTCATATAAATAATATAATTGAATTCATAAAGGTTAAAGTTATTGATATGATTCGAAAATTCTCCCTAACTTAGTAATTAATTTCTCTTTTTTA
The DNA here is from genome assembly GCA_020883675.1 of Bruguiera gymnorhiza. NCBI lineage: Eukaryota > Viridiplantae > Streptophyta > Magnoliopsida > Malpighiales > Rhizophoraceae > Bruguiera > Bruguiera gymnorhiza. Next base: position 155,526 of record JAIRCJ010000183.1, read on the forward strand.
ACCTTACTCATAAGTACAAAATTGAGATGGACTTTTTCATGTGTGTTAGGAAGAGAGAGGACTGATTATATATGAACACAACTTCCTAGTTTAGATTAGGTATGCCCATCAATGTCTGAATCATATTCGAGATTATAGTCCTTAAAGTGTATAATAATATATAGATTATTTCCTTATTAATTGGGTCACATTATGATTGATTAGATTTAATCCTTAATAGGCTATATTATTTAGGAATATTCTAAAATTCTCCCACTTGACTCAATTAAAAATATATTACATTAATTCTTGTGCACATATAATGATGACAAGCAATCTCTTATAGTTCCATCATAATGCCACATATGATAAATGTATGTTATGGCAATTATATCTTATTTATTCATAACTTTCCCTTCCATATACTATAATACTAACAACTCATCACACAAGGTTCATAAATTATATATATATATATAATGTAATTTTATAATAGTCTCCAATAATGTCTTGTAGAGACTTTCCAATTAATTTTAAAATAGTCATGTGCACACAATTATAAAATAATAGGAAATACATCATGTATTTTAGAAATACATCAATGAACTTAAAATGTTATTACGTCATATATTATCAATCATTATTAGTGCAATTAGGCCTTATTGTGAAAATATGTTCTCTACATAACATTAGTTGTAAACTTTTATATTGATTTGCTATCATGAGATCAATTCAATTATACTTAATAAATACTTTTTGTTTCTAAACTTTTTCTTTAATGACAAAATACTTTAATTTTCATTAAGTTTGGTACCCTTAAATATTTTTCATTCTTGGAAAAGAATATTGCTATAGAATTATGATAGTAAATTTTAGTGGTTTGGTAATGGTATCAATAATCCCAAGTCCTAAATTAAGTTCTACCACTAGAATGGATGAATTATAATTTGAAATCATGTCACAAAATTTGCTTTTGTAATGGATGAAATAATAATAGACAAATTTTCAATTATTTCATAATGATGCTTATTGTCCTATTAGGAATAGATAACTAAAAGTGGACTTTATGTTGTAAATGCATCTAGTAATGTCTAAACCCAACTACCCAACCACTTCTAAAAGATTTCATTTTTTTATACTTGAGCATATTGCTCTTTGTAGGTACCTTAATACTTTATTTGCAATTTTCATGTGATCCCATTATAGGATTAAATTTATATTTGCCTTGCATTTTGACCACAAAACTGATATTCTAGTCTAGTTCATGTTTGCAAATACATTAGTTACTAATAACATATGCAAACAAAATTGATTTTATTTCCATAGATTCCTTATTTTTTTAAAAACATTACATGAGACTAACCTTTAAAATTTCTAGAATAACTAATGTCCTTTATCTTTATGATCTTCTTAATATTGCCTTTTGTGAGTAATGTATATTAGTTAGTTATGAGTTAGTTATTTTAGGGAATTTCTTTTTATCTAGATGTTTTGCAATTTTTGAAATAACATTTGACACAGTTATAAACAAATGAAATGTTATGGATAAAAGAATTTTTATCCTAATTTCTTTTATGTTCACATTTTAATGTTTATTCTAGCCATTAATTTTACATTCTTAATGAATCTTGCATTATTAGTTTCCATGATTGTTAGAATATAGTTTAGGCAATAAAATATATATCTTTTAGATTTCTCTAGGTAACCAATAAAATAACTACTAATCGTTAGAAAGTATAATTTCTTTTCATATGGATCATAAATTCTTACTTTTTTTTGGGTAACCCCAAATATGTAGCTGCCTCAAACTAGGTTTTCTTTCTATCCATAATTCAATAAGAATACTTTGAATTGCCTTATCATGAATCCTATTTAATAAATATTTTGCAATTTTAAGTCCATACATCCATAAATTTTGGGTAGCAAGGATTTACTCATCATATTCCCAACCATATTCATTAATTTCTAAACTATGCATATATGCCATGACTTTCAAAGAGTCTTGCAAATGGATCTCAACACTGCCTTGATTCATTATATTTTCTATAATATTCACTAACTTTATTAGATCTTAACTTTTTTACCTTTTTTTTTCTAATTGTTGTTCAACCTCCTATATGTATTTGTCAAAGGCATCCAATGATTACCACTTTTCAAGAAACAAACAGACATAATCATAACATGAAAATCATCTATAAGGGAGATAAAATAGTTTTCTCCATTAAGGGTTAAAATGTCAAAACGTTTGCAAATATTGATGCATAATTTCAAGAAACTAGGTGCTTTTTGTGGATACTTTCTTGTTGTGTTTCATTTGCTTACCCTTTATACAATCAACATGTGTTTTGACATTAGTCAAATCTAAATTCAAAATAATCTCATTATTCACCAATCACACTAATCTTTTTGTATATATGTGACCTAAATATTTATGATACAAGTAAGCAAAATTTCCATTCATCATGTTACACTCAATTCCAATATTATGATAGACATTAAGAAAAAATTGTATATAAACATGATCAAGTTTTAGTCTATATAAACCATTAATAAGAATAAATTAGCCATTAATGATTTTGTTCTTATATAAACTTAAATAATTGAATCATAATGAATGCCCTGCATCATATTAAATACTTGAGTAGTAGCCCCAAAATCAAGTCACCAAGTATTATTAGGAATATCAATTAAATTCATACTAATGTATTCAATTTTACCTTTCCTTCTTTAAACTAGACCTTACATTTTGGGCAATATTTTGTTGCACTTTTTCTTTGTGAAATAATTTTCTTCACATTCTTGGCAACAATCACTATTATAAAAATAAGACTCAACTTGTTATTTTATTCCTATGTTTATGATGTAACTTCTCTTTCTCATTACTTGAGTCTATAATAGCAATATTCACTAAAAGTGTACTTCAAAATCCATAGCACGTAATTGGGAATTGACTTGTTCATGTAATTATGGAAAGTTCAATACATTGAACGAAATAATAGATGAAACATGAAAATGAATTAAAATAGTTGTATAATTATAAATGCTCATAATTAGTCATAAATTGAATCAAAAAATCAAACTATATCGTAATTCTTATTTAGGAAATCTTACAATACACTATTGTCATTACACACCCTTAGGAAGGAAATGCAATAGACATGGAAGAAATGTGTCTGCTTTGACATTGGACTTGGAATGTAATCTAGCTCTTCTTGCTATTTACTTAGATTTACCATTAACCATTTAAGGTACAATTGGAATACTATAAACAGTCAATTCAAAAGACTACCTTATCTTCTAAATTGATGGTGCTCAGTATGATTTGGAATTACACCATATAGATGTGAAAATTACCTTTTTTAATGAAAATCTTCAAAAGGAAGTTTATATAAATCAAGTCAACCTTTTTGTCATATAAAGTAATGATCAAATCATGTGTAAACTCAAAAAGTTAATATATATGGACAAAGACAAACATTCTAACAATGGTATTTTATGTCTAATATTATCATAACATCTTTTGAGCTTAAAGAGAACATCTTTGGCTGGTGTATATAATAAAAGATTAGAGGAAGTAAGTTTATTTTTCTAGTCCTATATATTGATAATATTTTCTTTGATGCTAATAATCTAAGCATATTGCATGAGACTAAAGAATTTATCTTCAAGAATTTTGAAATGAGAGGTATGGTAAAGACATATTAAGTGATCAAAATATAAACATTTTATGATAGATCACAAGGAATGGTAGGATTATCTTCTAAAGAATATATTGAAAAAGTGCTTGAGAAATTGAATACAAATAAGTGTTCACCTAGAAAAGGTGACAAATTTTGTCTCATGTAATGTTTCAAAAATGGTTTGGAACTTGATAAAATAGAATTAATTCTACATGCATAAGTTATAAGTAGCTTGATGTATTTGCAAATCTAAACTAGATTGGAATATCACTTTTCAATCAAAATATTAGGCAAGTATAAATTTAATCCTAGAGTAGATTACAAGAAAGCTGCAAATAAAATATTGAGGTACCTACAAAGAATAATATGCTCATATACATAAAATATAGTCTTTTAAAAGTGGTTAGATATCCATATTCAAATAATATGTTTTTCACATCATTCAAATTGCAATGGCATTAATAATTTATTAAAAAATCAAAAATTTCCTTTTTTTAATTTTTAGAATTTTAATGTCTTATAGGGATAAATACATTGTCAAAGAATCAGTTAAATTTAAATTTTGTAAATTTTTTAATTGTCTCCTTCGCTAGAATGCAATTTTTATTGATTTATATAATTTTAGTTTGCAAACATATTACTTAAGAAAAAGCAAAAGCAATGGACCCAACATTGAAGTTTGAGATTACTATTTATAATATTCTTCCACTAAAGTGTATTTTCTACAATTGAGCCCATTACTTGTATTTCTCTTCAATTAACATATTCTAATAATATGTTTTTCTCACCACTCAAATGCAAGGGTATTAACAATAAATTTAAAAATTGAAACATTCCCTTTTTACAACTTTTACAATTTTAAAGTTGTCTAGGGATAAATATATTGTCAACAATCAGTTGAATTTAAAGTTTGTAATTTTTTTAATTGTCTTTATTGCCACAATGGAACTTGAAATGATTTATTTAATTTTTGTGTACAAACATATTACTTAAGAAAAAACAAATGCAATAGATTCTAATAAGATGTTTCCCCACTCCCCTTTAGAGATTTATGCTTGACCCAAAATTAAAACTTGGGTTTGCTATTTATAATATTCATCCATTAAACTATATTTTATTCAACTGAGTCCATTACTTGTATTTTACTTCAATTAACAAATTTAAATATTATGTTTTTCTCACCACTCAAAATATAGTGGCATTAATAATAAATTTAAAATTCAAAACATTGCATTTTTACAATTTTTAGAATTTTAAAGTCTTCTAGGGACGAATGCATTGTCAATAATCATTTGAATTTAGATTTTGTAATTTTTTTCATTGTCTCCTTTGTCACAATGCAATTTGAAATGATTTCTATAATTTTAGTCTGCAAACATATTACTTAAGAAAAAGAAAATGCAATAAACTTTATTAAGAAGTTTCTCCACTCCACTTTAGAGATTTATGTTTGACCCAACATTGAAGTTTCAGATTCTTATTTATATTATTAATCCACTATAGTGCATTTTATTCTAGTGAGTCCATTACTTGTATTTTTCTTCAATTAACATATACAAATATTATGTTTTTCTCACCACACAAAATGCAATGACATTAATAATAAATTTAAAAACGAAAACATTGCATTTTTACAATTTTTATAATTTTAAAGCCTTCTAGGGATAATTACATTGCCAATAATCAGTTAAATTTCAATGTTGTGATCTTTTAATTGTCTCCTTTGCCACAATACAATTTGAAATGATTTATTGAATTTTTGTGTACAAACATATTACTTAAGAAAAAGCAAATGCAATGGATTCTAATAAGATGTTTCCCCACTCCCCTCTAGAGATTTATGCTTGACCCAAAATTAAAACTTAGGTTTGCTATTTATAATATTCATCCATTAAACCATATTTTATTCAAGTGAGTCCATTACTTGTGTTTTACTTCAATTAACAAATTCAAATATTATGTTTTTCTCACCACTCAAAATGCAGTGACATTAACAATAAATTTAAAATTCAAAGCATTGCTTTTTTACAATTTTTAGAATTTTAAAGTCTTCTAGGGATGAATGCATTGTCAATAATCATTTGAATTTAAAATTTGTAATTTTTTCATTATCTCCTTTGTTACAATGCAATGTGTAATGATTTCTATAATTTTAGTCTGCAAACATATTACTTGAGAAAAAGCAAATGCAATGGACTCTATCAAGAAGTTTCTCCACTCCACTCTAAAGATTTATATTTGACCTAACATTGAAAGTTTTAGATTCCTATTTATAATATTAATCCACTATAGTGCATTTTATTCTAGTGAGTCTATTACTTGTATTTTTCTTCAATTAACATATTTAAATATTATGTTTTTCTCACCGCACAAAATGCAATGGCATTAATAATAAATTTAAAAATGAAACATTTCATTTTTACAATTTTTATAATTTTAAAGCTTTCTAAAAATAAATGCATTGTCAATAATCAGTTAAATTTCAATTTTGTAATTTTTTTAATTGTCTCCTTTGCCACAATGCAATTTCAAATGATTTATCTAGTTTTTTGGTTCAAATATATTAGTTAAGAAAAAGAAAATGCAATGGACTCTAATAAGAAGTTTCCCACTCTCCTTTAGAGATTTATACTTAACCCAACATTAAAGGTTGGAATTGTTATTTCTAATATTCATGGTCCAAAGTGTATTTTATTGAAGTGAGTGCATTACTTGTACTTTTCTTCAATTAACATATTTAAATATTATGTTTTCGTGTCATCCAAATGTAATGGTGTTAACAATATATTAAAAAATCAAAACATTGCATTTTTTTTAATTTAAAGAATTTTAATGACTTATAGGGATAAATGCATTGTCAATAATCAGTTGAATTTAATTTTTTTTTTAATTTTAATTGTCTCCTTCACCACAATGCAATTTGTAATGATTTCTATAATTTTAATCCGCAAACAAATTACTTAAAAAAAAAAGCAAATGCAATGGACTCAAATAAGAAATTTTCCCACTCCCCTCTAGTGATTTATGTTTGACCCAACATTGAAACTTGCAATTGCTATTTGTAATATTCTTCCACAAATGTCTATTTCATTCAATTGAGTCCATTACTTGTATTTTTGTTCAATTAACATATTTAAATATTATGTTTTTCTCACCATTCAAAATGAAATGACATTAAAAACAAATTTAAAAATCAAAACATCACATTTTTAAAAGTTTTATAATTTTAAAGTTTTCTAGGAATAAATTCATTATCAATAATTAGTGGAATTTAAATTTTGTAATTTTATTAATTGTTTCCTTTGCCACAATGCAATTTGTTATGATTTCTATAATTTTTGTTTGCAAACATATTACTTAAGAAAAAGCAAATACAATGGACTTTAATGAAAACTTTTCCCACTCCCCTCTAAAGATTTATGCTTGACCCAACATTGAAGTTTAGGATTGTTATTTGTAATATTCATCCACCAAAGTGTATCTTTTTCTCAACACTCAAAACATTAACAATAATTTAAAAATCAAAACATTGCATTTTCACAATTTTTAGAATTTTAAAGTCTTCTAAGGATAAATATATTGTCAATAATTAGTTAAATTTAAATGTTGTAATCTTTTTAATTGTCTCTATTACCACAATGCAATTTGTAATGATTTCTATAATTTTTGTCTATAAACATATTACTTAAGAAAAGCAAATGAAATGGACTCCAATAAGAAGTTTTCCCATTCCCCTTTAGACACATAAACTTGACCTAACATTGGAGCCTGGGATTGCTATTTTATATATTCATCCACTAAAGTGTATTTTATTCAAGTGAGTCCATTTGTTGTATTTTTATTCAATTAACATATCCAAATATTATGTTTTTCTCACCACTCAAGATGTAATGACATTAACAATAAATTTAAAAACCAAAACATTGCATTTTTACATTTTTAGAATTTTAAAGGCTTCTAGGGATAAATGCATTATCAATAATTAGTTAATTTTT
>JAIRCJ010000182.1:0-162869 GCA_020883675.1 Bruguiera gymnorhiza
AAAATCTAATGTATTTGAACCTAAGAACTCTATATATCAATATTTTTATACACTAGAATGCCATGTACAAATTTTCATCGTTTACGATTATATTTTGTGCCAACTTAAGAATTTCTCATTACTAGATATAGATTACACCAACACACACACACACACACACACACACACACACACACATGTACATTATATAAGGATTAAGGTTATATGAAGAAAAAAAGGGAACTCTAGTTAAAGAAGATATAAATTGTTTGTTCTATTTTAGCCATTTGGTAAGGAATATTACCAATCATAACTTTATATTTCTTCTCATCCACATTCCTACAATTTCTACTCTTGTCAAGTTGAATGAAAATTGTCCTTAGTGTGACATAAGACTTTGAATCATCCATGCCAAACTTATTGAATAATTCATATTTTAATTGTTTGGTTGATATAGATTCCACTTAAACTTTTCTTGATTTTAACTAAAGGAAAAAGTTTATTTTTCTATTATGCTTTTTTAAACTTCTTTTTATATTAATGGTGAATTCTTTTGCACAAACTTTTATTAGTAGAATTAAATATCATTAATATAAATTTAAATGAAAAAAGTATTTGACTATATTTTGATTTATAAATTTATTATTTATTTAAACTGTATTTAAATTTCACTTCTCATATTTTTCAACAAGTAGTTCAAGGATGAATATGGTAAAAAAGGAAGACACTTACAAGCAATAAACTCAAATGGAATAATAAAGCATGATTTAAAAAAGAATTGTAAATATATGCACACCTAAATGTAATTCTTAGAATATTAATATACATATACTCTAAAATTAAGTAAGGTTAGTTCATAAATAGATTTTGTGGTGTAGTAATAAACTTAATAATAATGAGCTCTCTACCATCTCCTCAATAAGTAATATCATAACTAAAATTTTGATAAAAAAATAAATATGAATAACAAATAAATTTTATGATTGATGCTTTTATATATAAAAAAAAGAAAAAAATAGATTAAATTTATCATAAATAAGTTTAAATAAAATAATTAGATGTAACTCTTAATAAAAGAATTATAATTATTGTAATAAATATTATTAATACAAAATAAATTTATTAATATAATTTTTATTTATATTTGTATGAAATAATTATAATAATTTACTAATTTCTATTATTATTATTATAATAAATACTATTAATATTAGAAAAAATGTTTTAATATAAATTATATTTATTTTTTATGATAATTAAATATATTTAATTATATCATTATTATTCATTTTTTTACTTTTAATTTTGATTTTAAATTTAATTAAAAATGTACAAAAAATTATTCTAATCCTAAACTAAACCAAATTTATTATAAAATCTAATATTTCACTTTTACTTTTATGTAATTCTAATTTCAATTTCAATTTCACTTGTTATTATACCCAATAAAACAAATAGCCTTGCATGTTATTCTTTTGGGCTTCTTGCCTCCATGCTGAATTTTTTCTTTTTACCGTACAAAGTATAATATAAATTTCACTAAAATAGTTTCATTGACAGGAAGTGTTATAAGATAAAGAGATAAGGCATTATATATATATAAATATATGTAATGCGACAGTATTACATCAGCCTATACTTCATTAATTTTTATCGTGCTCCATTATGTTATGTTAAACATATTTCTGAAAATGATGGAGAATCAAATAAACTTGATCAACGCTTTCTGTCCCCTGCCACTTTCAGTCATTGGACTAAAAAAAAAAAACAAAAAGAAACAATTCCATACGACAATCCATTTTCGTAGTTTATCTTTCCTTGTGAAATGACCATGAGGACAGGCTTTGGTCATTTGCAATCACATGCATGAGTTTTGCAAGCCTTGCTTTCGGAATTGAGAACCGCCATGCAGCAACCGAAGCCAATTTAAACAGCAAAGGTCAGAACTTTACAAAGTGGAAAGCTCAAAACAAGCAAAAGACTTTCAAATTCAAAAGACAGGCTGCAATTCATACTGGAAGCCAAATTCAACATACATGTACACGACATCAATCTTATGGATTGTTGTATCAAATTGCTGTCTGCCTTATAAGAGCATCGTGGAATTTCCGATTAGTGTTAGTATCGGATATCCATAAGAAGGGACAAAATAATACAAAGTAAGAAGAAACCAGGCACAATGGTCCTTCAGGATGGTAAAATCCTTCGTGATAATATGGATGAATATCGATGGCAGAATATCAACAAAACAAAGGTTCTCGCCGCTGGACTCTCGCATCTGGACGCCATTTGTCATACATAAAAGATAGGATGAAAACCTGATAAAAATTTAAAATTAACTTGCAATCTAATCCAAGTCACCTGTAGCATGAAAATGTAAGTTAAAAGCAATTATATAATAAAAATGAGAAAGTCCAATCAAGAGAAATGTGAGCTGCTGCCAAATTTGTGCGATGACCGAATAACCAAGAATCCTCTTACCGTAAAACAGTTTGCACTTTTGTTGTCTCTACCCCCCACCGCATTTCTTTCTTTACAGAAAATGTTTTTCATAACTGATGAATAGCATCTAACTTAGGACCATCAACGCCAGGTTCCTCCACCCCACCATTGCATATTATCGTTCCATTGCCACCTTCACTTGGATTTGTCTGCATTAAAAGCTTGTGTCCTCAAGACATGAAAAGCTTATTTGCCATTGCATGGGAAAAAAAAAATAATCACACAACAATGATTTAAACAAAGGGAGGACAAATAAAGTCGATGATTTCTCTTCTCAAATCTACACAGCTGATACTGAAAGCTTATTGCTGTGACCCCATCTGTTTAATTGTTAAATTCCAGGAATATGTTGACAGTGATGAGCTGCAGCCATAGAAGCTTCAGTGGTAGGCTTTGCTGAGATGTGAGAGGGATTTTTACTAATCATTGCTTAAAATGCCACATTGTCTATATTTCTTAGTCTTATCTTCACCTTTCCTCACTCTTCAGAACCCCTGGGCTTCTGCAGAGTACTTCAGAAACCCGAAAGAGCCAGAGTATGTACATATATCATGTCAAAACCTAGTACTTGTACAAAGAATGATCATCTCACTCAGAAATCTGTGGTTCCTGCTTCATTTGCTTTGCTATCATGTCAATCAAGACCATTGACATGCTTATTTGGACCATGTTCTGATGGAAGCCATATTGTACCAGCTCAAATTAACAAAGGAGTTGATACTTTGCAAAACCTTGGAGGACCAACGACAAGGGCAAGGTCAAAGAAAATAAAAAAAACTCTCAACAACTTGTTGTATGATATTTACTATCAAGAAGTTGCTAAGTACGAGTTAAGGATGATGGAGGTTTCACCAAGACTTGTGAATGTATCATCTATAGGGGAATGTGAGAACCATGACCTTGGGAAGGAAGTTAGATTTGGGAGCCCATATTTGAGTATTTAAATGAGTTATTTTCATGGGTTACTATTATTATTTAGTGGGTTGGACCAATTTACTTAATAAGCCCATCTTATTAGCATATAAAAAGAGGTGGCTGGCAGATTGGACGAATTTCCTTAGTAAGCCCATCTTATTAGCACATAACAAGGGTGACTGACAGATTGGACGAATTTCCTTAATAAGCTCATCTTATTAGTTAGGGTTTAGGGGGGGTAGTATATAAAAAGGGTGGTTAGAGTGGAGGACGGTATATGATGAATGTATGAGCTATTTTCTCTGGTTTTTTGAGAACTAATTCTGAACTTTCATACTTGAGTGTGTTAGTTCAATAGACTTATCTTCTTCAACGTTTTGTTGTTGGGAGTGGCGTCTGAATCTTATAGTTCTGGTTCTTGGTTGTTTATAGTCATTGGGTCAGAACTCCAAAATCCCTTAACCTTTGTTAAAACGATCATATACCAACATTGGTGTTGGGTTCCGTTTACAAATAATCGGAGTTCATATCATTTGGTATCAGAGCCTTGGCTCTAACTCAGGTTAGTTATACTTTTGTTATCATCTCTTTCGTGTATTGTTCATTGTTGATTGAATAATCAAAAAGAGAAACAAAAAAACACAAAAAAGAAAACAAAAACAAAAACAAAATCATGTAGTTCGTGAGTTTTCTTTTCTGATATTTGTTTCTTCTAGAGAAGTACCCATTAGTAAACCCAAAAAAAAAAAAAAAACGGGTTCATTGCTCAATTAGTCATTTACTCAATTATATTCGATAACTGATTGTTGTCCAATTGCACTGCTCATACCATTGAATTCCTTGTCATTCTGTTTGCTTTATTGTCTATCTTTTTGGCTGTGTCACTTCTTTGAAGAGGTAGGTCTAGAATTGATATATTCAAATTTTGTTTGTTTTGAATTTAGTTTGCTTGGAACTATTGAAAGAGCTCTTAAAGTCTTGCAATTCATTGTGTGAAACACGAGAGTTGAGGACTACTATAGTCGAGTGGAGTGCAAACACGCCAGGGAGTGAGTTTTGTGAGGTATATTCTTTCTTTACTAACAATCTAATATACATAATGTCCAATGCTAAAGAAGGCAGTTTCCCACATGGAGAAGAGGAAATAGTTGTTCCAGATTTTAAATTGCTTATGAAATCCTTAGAGTAGAAGTTTGATAGGATTGACCAAATGTTTTGGGAAGTTCGAGACAGGATGGATAAAATAGAAGGGGAATCGAGTGTCAATCCTAAGAGGCCAGTTAGGAGGGTCACAAAGGAGCAATTTGAACATGACTTTGGTAAAGATGGTGATGATTATTGTGATAATGGTGATAATGCTAGTAGAAACTTCAGAGGTGGTTTTAAAGGAAGACGTGGTAATAGGAATGGTAGAGGAGTAAGAGGCAATGAAAATTTTCATGATAGGTACAATAGAGGTTGGGATAATAGAAATAGAGTGGAGGAAGGAGTAGACAAAAATCTTAGTAGTATTAAAATGAAAATACCTTCTTTCCAAGGGAAAACTAACCCTGATGTCTATTTGGATTGGGAACGAAAGGTAGAATTAATATATGAGTGCCACAACTTCTCTGAGGAGAAGAAAGTGAAGTTAGCTGCGACAGAGTTCACTGATTATGCTGTCGTATGGTGGGACCAGCAAGCTACCACCAGGAGAAGAAATTTTAAGAGAACTATAGAAACTTGGAATAAGTTTAAGACTATGATGAGAAGGAGATTTGTTCCCAGCTCTTATTATAGGGACTTGTATAACAAGTTGCAGAGCCTTACCCAAGGTTTCAAGAGTGTGGAAAAGTACCATAAGGAGATAGAAATTGTTATGGTTAGGGCAAATGTGATGGAGGATAGGGAGGCAACCATGGCTAGGTTCCTCCAAGGGTTGAATAGAAGCATAGCTGATGTGGTAGAACTACAACACTATGTAGAGTTTGAAGACATGGTGCACATTGCCATGAAAGTTGAGAGGCAACTTAAGGGAAGGAGCACTTCTAGATATAATCAGAACTTAGGTTCATCTATTTGGAAGTTGAACTAGGGGAAGAAGGAAGAGAAGATGACTTTTAAGCTTAAAACCAATTCACATAGACCCTAAACTAATGGGGGCAGCCTGGAAAGGGGCAAATTTGAAGAAAAACTTGAGGGCACCTAAGGAAAAACTAGAGACATCAAATGTTTTAGATGTCTGGGTAGGGGTCATGTGACTTCACAATGTCCTAACAAGAGAATCATATACCTTAAGGAGAATGGTGACTATTTGTCTGACAGTGATGCTAGTGATAAAGACCAAATGCCACCACTAAAGGATGCTAGTGATGTTGATGAAGGGATAGAATATCCAGAACATGGTAGAAGGCTTTTAATAGCAAGGAGAGCCCTTAGTGTGCAGGTTAAGGAAGAGGATGATGTTGAGATGCAGCGGGAAAATATTTTTCATACTCGATGTTTAGTTCAAGATAGACTTTGTTACTTGATCATCGATGGCAGTAGTTGCACTAATGTAGCAAATGCAGAGTTGGTGGAAAAATTGAACTTGCCTACAACCAAACATCCTAGACCATATAATTTGCAATGGTTGAATGACAGTAGAGTGGTAAAAGTGACTAAACAAGTTGTGATTCTATTTTCCATTGGCAGATATAAGGACGAACTCTTTTGTGATGTTGTACCTATGTAGGCCCAGCATTTGTTATTGGCCCGTCCTTGACAATATGATAGAAAAGTTTTGCATGATGGTTACAAGAATCGCTATTCTTTCACCATGGATGGAAAATCATTTACACTTGTTCCATTGACTCCAAAACAGGTGTATGAAGACCAAGTGAGACTTTATGAAAGTGAGCAAAAGAGGAGAAGCAAAAAGAAAGAGAGAGTCGAGAGAAAAGAAAGTGAGAGAGAGAAAAAGAAGATAAATGCATTTGAGAGTGCTAAGTACAAGAGTGGTCAAGTTCACAAGAGTGAAGATGAAAGAAAACAAGTGAGTGTGTTTGCAAAAGTAGCAGATGTTAGGGTTGCCTGTCAAGCTAGGCAACAAATGATCTTAATCCTTTACAAGAATTCTTATTTCTCTAACATTAACCTTGATTCATCTTTGCCTAGTGCTATTTCATCTTTGTTGTAGGATTATAATGAGGGATTCCCCGAAGAGATCCTAGATAGTTTGCCACCGAGAAGAGAGATTAAAGATCACATTGATCTTATTCCTAGAGCTCCCATTCCCAATAAGCCAGCATATAGAAGTAATCCTGAGGAGACAAAAAAGCTTCAGAGGCAAGTTGATGAGTTGATAAAGAAGGGACATGTAAGGGAAAGTATAAGTCCATGTGTAGTGCCGAAGAGTATTGTGTTAGACCGTGATGCAAAATTTTTGAGCCATTTTTGGAAAACATTGTGGGGTGCTGATTTGAGGATAAATCATTTTGAGGAGAGCGGGAATGATGGAAGCCATATTCTACCAGCTCAAATCAATAAGGGAGTCAATACTTTGCAAAACCATGGAGGACCAATGACAAGGGTAAGGTCAAAGAAAATAAAGGAAACTCTCAACAACTTGTTGTGCGACATTTACTATCAGGAAGTTGCTAGATACGAGTTAAGGATGATGGAGGTTTCGCCAAGGCTTGCGAATGTGTCATCTATTGAGGAATTCAAGAACCATGACCTTGGGAAGGAAGTTAGATTTGGGAGCCCATGTTTGGGCATTTAAATAAGTTATTTTCATGGGTTATTATTATTATTTAGTGGGTTGGACCAATTTTCTTAATAAGTCCATCTTATTAACATATAAAAAGGGGTTGCTAGCAGATTGGACGAATTTTCTTAGTAAGTCCATCTTATTAGCACATAACAAGGGTGGCTGGCAGATTAAATGAATTTCCTTAATAAGCTCATCTTATTAGTTAGGGTTTAGGGGGGACTAGCATATAAAAAGGGTGGTTAGAGGGGAGGACGACATATAATGAATGTATGAACTATTTTCTCTGATTCTTTGAGAACTAATTCTGAACTTTTATACTTGAGTGTATTGGTCCAATAGACTTATCTTCTTCAACGTTTTGTTGTTGGGAGTGGCGTCTGAATCTTATAGTTCTGATTCTTGGTTGTTTATAATTATTGGGTCAGAATTCCAAAATTCCTTAACTTTTGTTAGATCGATCCTATACCAATATTGGTGTTGGGTTCTATTTACAAATAATCGGAGATCCTATACCAATATTGGTGTTGGGTTCTATTTACAAATAATCGGAGTTCATATCATGTTCATACAAAGAATTTTGTGGGGAAAGCGAAATGTTATTTGCCTGCTGTGCTATCATGTATCAAGTAATGAAAGAGAAAACCTCTCAAGTTTCACCAATTACTAACATCACACATCATCAGTGTGTCGTTTCTTTGATGAATGCCAGGATCCTCCTTTGAAGCCAATTCAACACTGTTACCACCACACGACTCAGCATTGTTCTTAAAGGCATTCAAATCTTCGTTACCAGAATCAGCATTGTCCTTAGGCTCGCCCCACAGTATCAAAATTTTGCCAATGATAAATTTCAATAATTGCAATCAACAGCTAAACTGATGTAAATTAGCTCCCTCTTTATTTGATTCTACATCCAGCATTCTATCACTGGTTTCTTCCTTGCCACCATCTCCAACAAATTCTACGATCCACATCCAAATACAAAAAGAAAAAAAAAAAGTTAAAAAAAAGAACAAGTGAACACAGCAATGCTATTGTCATCCATCAAGGCCCTAAACAGGTAACAGCTCCACATTCCACAATGCCCGACAAGAACAAACGATCTAGGTAACAAAAACACATCATGATTGCCATCCATAAATTTCCACCTTCAACCAAAAGCTAGAGCCATTTCACAGAACAGTTAAAATAATATGGAACAAACGTTTTTTCATCAGAATAAACACAGAAGGAATGCTCACAAATATACCTCACTCTGGCTTGAAGACAGCAAAGAACGGCTGAGAGGTTCACCTTTCAAGACAATCATAGGAATCCTGCTGATATCCCATCCAATAACCCTGCAAATAACTTGAGCAAAGGCCCTGTGGGCCAATTTTCTCTTTGTGTTTAATATAGCCGATGCATGCTGAGCAAGGCTCGCACAACCCTTGAATTTGTTCCAACTCTTTACTTTCATCCCTCCACAGACCAAGCAATACAAATCCCCAGCGTCTTGGCTCTTCTGACACAAATCCCTCGGTTCTTGTCTTTCCACAAACAAGGCGGGAAGGAACTTGTAAACGCCGCTCTCTTCGACGCTGCATTCCTCCCCGAGACATTCATCGTCCTCATCTTCATCCTCGGATTCGGCGTCTTCTTGGCCATCTCAATCAACCCTTTTGGACAAGAACTCTTTGCAAACGCTGGACAAATTTTTTTCTGCAATTGCAAGCTCGCCATTACGGAGCTGTCGGTATCGGACACGGGGGTGGGGCCTGGAATTCTGGGAAAAGCAAGTGATTCCTTGACGGTGATGGATGAAAGTGATGTGGGAGATGCTTGGAATTCTGGGAAAAAGGAAGGGGCTTGGCCATGACCATCTTGGTCTTGGTGGTGCCAGACAGGAAGCGGGTTTCTGGGGAGTTTGGTTTTTTATTTTCGTTATATATCTCATTTTTAACGTGATTTTTAATTAAATTAATTTACCCATTTTAAATTAAATATTTTTATATATAATTTATTTAAATTTTGAATAACTTTATTAAAATTATATAAATTATTTAAATAAAATTTAAATTTAAAATAATAGTATAATTTATTTAAATGATTACAAATTATGTTTTTTTTCTATTTAAATATGTTAATTTTATGTAATTTTTTATTTCAATTATAAGAATTATATAAAAAAAATTAAAATTTAAATAATATTAAAATCAATTTAAGTAATTAATTTATTTTATTTTATTTTACTTTATTTGAATTTAATATATTTTTTATTTTAAAATTTTAAATAATTTATTATTTAAATTAAATAAATTATATACAAAAATTTTAAATTTAAATAACTTTAAAATTTATTTAAATAATTATTTAAATTAAATTTTTTATGTAAATAAGACATATTTTAATTTTTTAATTTTAAAAAATTATTATTTAAATTATGTAAATAATATTTAAAAATAAATGAAATAATATTAAATTTTATTTCAATAATTATTTTTTATTTTGCCTACGAGAATCTGCCATGTTTTTATTTTTTAAGTATAAAATAAGCATGTGCCATTTATACGCGC
Source organism: Bruguiera gymnorhiza (assembly GCA_020883675.1). Taxonomy (NCBI): domain Eukaryota; kingdom Viridiplantae; phylum Streptophyta; class Magnoliopsida; order Malpighiales; family Rhizophoraceae; genus Bruguiera; species Bruguiera gymnorhiza. Next base: position 9,685 of record JAIRCJ010000182.1, read on the forward strand.
GCGCGGCACGGATTAGTGTTGTCCGCGGGACTTCCAAGGACCACTAAATATATTTTTTTATTAAAACATTTATTAAACAACAATAGGTAGCACTTTTTATTTGTATAATTTTTTTAAAATTAAAATTCTAAATCTCTTACTTTTTCGGTTAGCATCCGTGTGGTTCACACTCTATTTATAGTATTTGACAAAACGTAAAATCAGAGTTAACAAAAAAATAAATAAATAAATTCTACAAGTTAATAAAAAAATATCCTAAATTTATCGAAAAACAATTTCCACTCCCAACGATCCGAAGTTGTACTAGTTTTGTAATTAATGCAATGTCATTAACATTCTATTTTATTTTTTTTAAATTTAAAATATACTAATTTTCCAAAAATGTATATAATTTTTAGATAGTATTTGATGATATTGAATAATTACAAAAAATTTTCAAAAAAAATTAAAATTGTTATACTTTAAACCCTTTATTTTTACTTATACACATTTAATATTTTTACTTTTACATTTTCCTTCTCCTTATTAATGCAATGTCATTAATATTCTATTTTATTTTTTTCAAATTTAAATTATACTAGTTTTGCAAAAATGTATACAATTTTTTGATGGTATTTGATAATATTGAATAATTACAAAAAATTTCCAAAAAAAACTAAAATTGCTATACTTTAAACCTTTTATTGTTAATTATACACATTTAATATTTTTACTTTTACATTTTCCTTCTCCTTATTAGTATAATGTCATTAATGTTCTATTTTATTTTTTCCAAGTTTAAAATATACCAATTTTACCAAAATTTATTCTATTTTTCAATCTATTACCTCTCCCACTTAATGCATGAAAAAATACAATTTCTTTTTGTCAAGCAAGTAATTAACAAAGCAAATATAATCTAAAAAATAAAACATATAGATAGACATGAATGTATACTTTGGAAAATGATTAACTTAAATTCTATTAAGTATATTTCATCATTTTGAATCTCAAAGTGTAACGATCAAAACTCCTCAAATCTGGGCAGATGAGTTATATTTTTATTCCCTTAGACTTTAAAGCCCCGGAATCCCCACAGGTATCATAGCCTACTGTCCCACATGTATCATGTTCGTTCATTTTTCCAGTCGATGGATTCCTAAGGGGTACCAAAATCATTATTGAATTAAACGCTATTCCTTAATTGATACTTATGAGCTCTTTATTTTAAAGATCAAGGTTGGAATGATGGCCTAAGTCATAAGCACGTAATATATTTATGTGAATGCGTTCTGATGATTTCATACTAAAATGGTAGGCTCCATAATAATTTTCACTTATTTTTACACTTTTTTTTTTTTGTTGGATAATCAATCAATGTGATCTTTACGAGTGGACCTCATCTGGAAGCAATCCTACGAACTACAAGGCGTTATTAAACCTTTGTCATTCATCAACAAGAAATATGATAGTGAAGAACAATTGAGCTGTTGAATAATTTCTTTGATGTCAAAAAGCAAGTATAGAAGTTCAATATTTCTTTTCTGAATTGTCAAATAGGTGACTATATATGGGCCAGGAATGGTGACTTTAAACACAAGTTCACCTTATTATTATACATTTCGTAATCTAAACGACAAGCAATAAAAGGAAAAAAAGAAAACAAAAAGACGAAAGCTTGAGAGGTTGACATTAAGATGCAACTCCACCAATAGAGAAAGATGACAGCAGCGAGGAAGATACAAGTGTTGGTGTTTGCTCTGTAATCAATCCGTCGATACTATTTATACAGAAATATTCATGCCCACCTGAGTTTAGCCTGCAAGGACCTCTTACTTTCTCTGTGGAACTTCTTCATCTTTTCGATCAAGTTGAATATTATTTGCCCAGAGTGACGTAATCGATTACAAAGTCGATCTAAGTTCCCTTTTATCCAACAATGAAAGCATTTGTTGCACATCAAATATTTCGGTATTCAAATAATGAATGCAATCAACTTACCATGGTATAGGAGCTCAATAGTCACAAAAACAAAAAGAAAAAAAAGAGAGAAAGAATAATATTGTTGGTCTTTATGATTCAAAATTAAAAAAGAGATAAAAACCAAACACTTTATTTAAATTTTCAACTTTTATTTTTTTATTGTGATATTTATATTTTTACAGTGTAATTGTCACTGAAACATCATGACAGAAAAATTCACGACATTAAGATTAGGAAATTATATGGATATTTTGGTAAGAGTTCACTTTTATTTTCTATAGCAAGTCCTATCTATTTTTGTTTCGCCAATAAATAGTCTTTTTTCAATCAATATTATAAGTATGACAGCTGAAGTATTAATTATAAATAATAAAAATGTTATCTAATATTTGCTATTACATATGCTGTAATTCTCTATCTATTTTGTATTCAACTTCTACTAAATTGATATTATTCTAACTACCAATTTATTTAATATTATTATAGTCAAGTGCGTCAAAAAATTAGAAGTTTCTTTTATTTAAAATCAAGAAGTGAAAAAAAAAAGTGTATATGTAAGTATTAATAAATTATAAATAACTAAATTTTGACTTATTATATATTTAATTCTTAGATTTATATATTATTTTAATATGTGATAATTGTTTCTTTTTTTTGTCTTCATTTTGCAGAGAAAAATTCTAATGTAGCCATTTTCTACATATATAATATTTTTGTAATAAGAAACTGTTTTAAACTATGAGTCTATCCCTCAAACTTAAACAAGAGGGTATGTATAAAAAATGAAAAGTATTTTTTTTTTGAATCAATGAAATAATTTATTTTATATGTTGAATGAATATAATTACTAAAATTAGAAATTTTTTTATATTTAACTATATTAATAGTTATACTGATGTTTGACCTCAATCATATATTCAATGAGGACATGATGGGTAGCTTACCGTATGAATGCTCATTTATATATGTTATTGTTCAAATGCAAAATTATAAGAATTTTATATACCATTGTTGAAAGGTATATTTGAATTTATATATGAATTTTTTAAGTTTGTAACTCTTAATGAAACATTTAAATTAACTTATGTATACTTTTAAGTGTTAACTCGATGTTAACCGGCATGTTTACGGAACGAGCTAGGAATTGATGGGAATCAGTAGCTGCTTAGATTCATTGTCAGACTCAACGTTTTTAAGCAATTAAATGTGCATTGAGCTTTGTCCGCATTATTCATTTTTCTCAAGAAAATACAAAACAAAAATTATTCACAAATTATTGCGGACGGGCCTTGGGCTGAATTGTACGCAGAGTCCATTACAGTGCAAGTCTACCTACGAAAGGGGAAATACAAACAAAAAGAAATAAAGGTGGGTACTGAAAGCCTTGGTCACCTTCAAATCATCACTGAGCCCTTAAGAGAGGCCCTCAGCTACAGTATGAAGCCCGAGAGGCTTAACAAGCGACAAGAACCAAGGCAAAAGGAGCGGGTTACGAGGCAACACAATCGGTTGGAACCAAACAAAACGATGGGATCTAACCAGAGAGTAAGACCAACAAAAGTACCAAAAGGTAATAACAATCAAAATCACAACTCGTGGGGAACAAAGGGGAAAATTTCGGGGTTTCATAGGATGAAATTTAAACCCATTAGAATTGTAACCGAAATAGAATTGAAGTAATGGCTCCCACGGTGGGGGTCCAGGGAAAGAAAGCTCAAGGTTTCTAGAATGAGAGATCAAGACTTAGAGGAGTTCGAAAGTACCTAAACGAGGCAAAATCAAAGACCCAAGACAAGATCAAAACACATGAACCATGGTCCAAAAATGTTAAATAGGAGATCTTGGATTCATAGCTAGACTAAACAAATGGCAATGTACACCATAGGCCCCCTCCCCCTCTATGGAGGCCCTGGGCACAACTACTAGCAAAAGTAGAACCAAAAATGGCCATAAGTACCTAACGAGAAGCAAATCAATAGTCAGAACATGCCAAAAGCCAACTGAATTCTGACAGAAACTCAAGACTGAACCCGAGGCCACAACAACAAAGGTACAAAAATGAGCGAGTTTTAATAGTGTTGACAGTGGGTCATACCACCGACAACAAATCATAGAACATACCATAAATGGGCAAACAAAACAATGTAGCATTATGAAGAGGGTAACATAAAAGGAGCTTCTCTCTCCACCGAGGGAAAAAGATGGGCAATTTCACAGAAGGAAAAGCACAAACACAGAAAAAAGAAACAAAAAGGGTTGAATGTGCCACAATATAGCAGAGAACAATCATTGGGACGTAGACAAGTTTTTTAAAAGCTGATAGGGATTAAAGAAAGCTTAGTAGAGTGAGTAAGAAGTCCAAGTATTGAAGAAGAGCATAAGTTAGTGGGGACCGAAGGGCTCAATTCTATGCATCATACGCGTAAAATCTCTGAAGACATCAAGACGGAAGATCAGAGAGAGGGGTACCACTTATCTTAGGGACGCCCAACATTTTTTTTTTAATGAGTAAAATTTTCCAACTTTAAAACATACTAACTTTATAAAAATTTGTTAGGAGGTTCATTAGTGCGAGCTATATAATTATCTTCCTTCTCATAAATATAGAAATCTAATGTATTTGAACCTAAGAACTCTATATGTCAACATTTTTATACACTAGAATGCCACGTACAAATTTCCATTGTTTACGATTACATTTTTGTGCCAACTTAAGAATTTCTCAATTACTAGAATATATATAGATACACCAACACACACACACACACATGTACATTATATAAGGATTCAGGTTATATGAAGAAAGAAAAAGGGAGTTTTAGTTAAGAAGATATAAATTGTTTGTTTCTATTTTATTTTATTATAATTAGTATCTAATACATAAGTTTATAATTTAATAGTGTTTTATAAAAAAGAGCAAGTGTTAAAAGTTTTCAAATAAATAAAAATGATTATACTTGATTTTTTTTTATTTCTATAAACTCAATTTTTTTCTCTTTAAATTTTCATTCCTCCTCTGATAGTAATATTATTAATTTTTTTTCATTTCTTTTTCAAGTTTAAAATATACAACTTGTTTGTGAATTGAGATTAATAAAATTGAGAAATTACAAGAAATTTGCAAACAAACTAAGATTATTGCACTTTAATATTTTCCCTTTTAGTTCTTCACATTCACTTCTTCCTTTCACATTTTCCTTCCTCCAGTAGATATAAGATATTTTAAACAATTTGTTTACAGATTTGAAAATTTTAAATGGGTTATTCTATTATACAATTATTCTTAATTTTATAAATAAATATATTAAATTAACTAATTCAAACCACAATCAATTGTAATGGTTTAATTAAATTTTACTTATTACTAAGTTTATTTGTAATTTAAAAATTAATGAAGTCATTGCTAGAGGTAAGTTTGAATATGTAAATAAAAAATTCAAACTGAAACTTAAAAAGAAAGTATAAATTTAAAAAATTATTTGGTAGAACTCGGAAAAAAAAACATGTTTATTATTTTTTATTGAGATCACCAATATGAATCCATCTATGATTCTATGTGGTTCATTTCTTCGATGAAATTTTCAAAATGATAATACCAAAACGTTGTCACATTTTTGCCCACATCAAATTTGCACACAACTATACTTGCTCATTTGATTTTACTTCTCCTATTCAGATAAACATAGTGCAACGTGTTGAAGAAAAACTAGAGATCGTAAATGGGGCTTTGCATATTAATTACTGAAAGTTATTCAAGAACCAGACCAATCCAAAGGTTTAGCCAAGAACTAGCTAATGTCCAACAGTTTTAAGTAATATTGATAAGTGCTAGAAAATGCGAAACTTGTCGTTTGAACATTTTGTGGAGGGGGTGGAATGTTATCACCAAACCTAAGGACCCCGGTTCGCTGCTGCAATTGATTGAATGGGGTCAAGCAATAGGAGAATCGACGACCAAGTTCGTTAGGCAACTGTGACATAATTGAGTCCGGTCTCTTGCTTAGTCCGAGAATGCCTGACATAACCCCACCTTCAGACATTCCGTGGCTCTCCCTTGAGCAACCAAAGACTATACCAGGAATGGGTCTGCGGCCATTTGGACCCGCTCTAAATAAGAATGTTTCCAAGGATGTTTGGCCGCTTGTATAGGATCCGTCTCCGTACCTTACCGTGTACAAGCATCGATTTTCGACTCACCGATGTATGAGGTTATTGGGTGAACAAAAAGGGTGACTGCATGGGAGACTTTGGTAGCTAGAAGAAGTACGAGGATCGTAGATAGGATCACGCTGCCTGAAACAGTTGACGCAAGGCTCACACTGGGTCCACGTTAGGCCACTTCCTGTGTCGAGAAATAGGAACAAGTTTTTTCTAATTTCGAATCCAATTTCAATACTCAGTAAGTAGAAGAAATTTATACGTTCAATTGGAAGATGGACGCCATCTGCAATGTCCGTCGTATCATTTGGACGCAAAGTGTTTTCCAAATAATCACCTCTCGCTTTAGAAAATCTAATCAATCTTTCCATTCTTTCCACGTAACTGAGATTTCCAGGGTACAGTGGAGACTCAGGAGAATCCCTAGAAAAAAGTTTCAAACTGAAGCCACTAGACTCAGAAGACGTAGTGAAATATAATTGGAAACAAAAGCAAAGAGCAACTAGTGACATAACTCCTATTCTAATCATCCTTACAGGGAACGATGGATGATGTTACTGTAATTCATTAACATGGTTACAAAATATATAGGCTTTGAGATGTCTAAAATGACTATCTTGTGCTGTTGTGCTTCATTGCATTATCATCCTAATCAAATCCATTGTCCTATTCATTAAGAAAAGGGGGAAGAAAAGAGTCTGGTTGATGGTTAATTATTGGTTTGATGTGCTTCCGTAGATTTTCCTAATTACTACAAATAAAAAGATATATATGGGGTTTTGGGTAAATAAAGTAGATAAAGAAAAATTTCACTTAAGAAGTAAGATTTTTTTTTTGAAATTTAAAAAATAGTATAGTTTTTTTTCCTAAGATTTATGATCAAATTTAAGGTTAAACTAAAACATACATTAAATATTAACATATAAAATAATAAATTAAATATTAGTATAGAAAATAATAAATAAAAGTTTCTTTTTATAAAATTTTCACTTAAAAAGTAAATAATTATTTATTCATATTTCATTTTTTCATAATCAATATCTATTATAAAAACAGATCATTTTGTAATATTTAATAAGCTCAGGCCATTATTAAATGTTTCCGAATAAATAAAAATAATATAATTTAAAATTTATCTTTTTGGTCTCCAAATTTACTATACTTCCCTTTACATTTTCTTTCTTCTTATAGATATAAAATCATTAATTTTACTTTTTAGTTTTTCTAAGTTTAAAATAATCTAACTTTATAAAAATTCTTACAATGTATAGATAGTATTTGATACAATTAAACAATTAAAAAATGTTTCCAAAAGAATTAAAATTGTTATATTTAAATTTTTTACTTTTAATTATTCTTGTTCAATATTATTCCTTTTACATTTTCCTTTTCCTTATCAATACAATGTCATTGATGCTCTTTTTTACTTTTCCAAAGTTTAAAATATACCAAGTTTACAAAAATTTGTGCAATTTTTAGATAGTATTTAATGATATTGAGCAATTATAAAAATTTTTCACAAAAAATTAAAATTATTATAGTTTAAACCTTTTCCTTTTAATTATCCACATTTAATATTTTTCCTTTTACATTTTCCTTCTTCCTATTAATGCAATGTCATTAATATTCTATTTTATTTTTTCCAAATTTAAAATATACTAGTTTTGCAAAATAGTAGACAATTTTTAAATGATATTTGATGATATTGAATAATTACAAAAAGTTTCCAAAAAAAACTAAAATTGCTATACTTTAAACCTTTTATTTTTACTTATACACTTTTAATATTTTTACTTTTACATTTTCCTTCTCCCTATTAATGCAACTTCATTAATGTTCTTTTTTATTTTTTCCAAGTTTAAAATATACCTATTTTACCAAATTTGTTCTATTTTTCAGTGTATTACCTCTTCCACTTAATGCATGAAAAAATACAATTTCTTTTTATGAAGCAAGTAATTATCTAAGCAAATATATTCTAAAAAATAAAACATATAGATAGACATGAAATTATACTTTGGCAAATGATTAACTTAAATTCTATTAAGTATATTTCATCATTTTGAATCTCAAATATATAAGCAAGGTCATTTTAAGCACATAAAGAATTGATTACGTATCATAAACAGGATGATATAAGTTAACAAAATGGCTCCCCTTGTAAAGATATACGAAATTGAAACCTTGGCAAACTCATATAAAACCAACCTTTTTTCTCCTCTCAATCATGCATTATAGGCTTAATTAGTAGAGAATATTTAAATACTTGAGAGAAATTTGTTAGGAGGTTCATTTGTGTAAGCTATATAATTATCTTCTTTCTCATAAATATATAAATCTAATATATTTGAACCTAAAACTTTGTATGTCAACCTTTTAATACACTAGAATGCCATGTACAAATTTCCATGGTTTGCCATTACATTTTTGTTCTAACTTAAGAATTTCTCAATTACTAGAATATATATAGATACACTAAAACACACACACACACACACACACACACACACATGTACATTATATAAAGGCTAAGGTTAAAAATGTGCAAGTGTTAAAAGTTTTCAAACAAATTAAAATTATTATACTTGAAATTTTTTTCTTTTTATTTCTATAAATTCAATATTTTTCTTTTCAAATTTTCATTCCTCCTCTGATAGTAATATCATTAATTTTTTTTAATTTCTTTTTGAAGTTTAAAATATACAACTTGTTTGTGAATTGAGATTAATAAAATTGAGAAATTACAAGAAGTATGCAAACAAATGAAAATTATTACACTTTAATATTTTCCCTTTTAGTTCTTTACATCCACTTCTTCCTTTCACACTTTCCTTCCTCCAATGGATATAAGATATTTTAAACAATTTGTCTGTAAATTTGAAAATTCTAAATGAGTTATTCTACTATATAGTTATTCTTAATTTTACAAGTAAAATTATTAAATTAACCAATTCAAACCACAATCAATTATAATAGTTTAATTAAATTTTACTTATTACTAAGTTTAATTGTAATTTAAAAATTAATGAAATCATTGTTAGAAGTAAGTTTGGATATGCAAATAAAAAACTCAAATTGAAACTTAAAAAAAGGACATAAATTTAAATAATTATTTGGTAGAAGTGGGAAAAAACATGTTTATATTTTTTTTTATTGAGATCACCAATATGAATCCATCTATGATTCTATGTCGTTCATTTCTCCGATGAAATTTTCAAAATGATAATACCAAAACGTTGTCACATTTTTGCCCACATCAAATTTGCACACAACTATACTTGCTCATTTGATTTTACTTCTCCTCTTCAGATAAACATAGTGCAACATGTTGAAGAAAAACAACAAATCGTAAATGGGGCTTTGCATATTAATTACTGAAAGTTATTCAAGAACCAGACCAATCCAAAGGTTTAGCCGAGGACTAGCTCAAGACCGGACCACTGCACATGACTTCAAGAGGCATGATTGTATTACAGAAAATCATCGACGCAATTCTCAGGAGCAAATTGTAGTCCATTGATGTTGCCATCATAAGTGATGCGCAAGTTTTGTTGATGCCATGACCCTAAGAGTGATCTGCCATTTCCTTTCAATAAAGCGACACAAAAATATCCCAATCTTAGACCACCAGGAAAGCGAACGTTTTGGGCTTCAACAGGATAGTCAGCACCGTCAAGATGATATGTCATTGTAGGAAAATCGTTAAAATCAGGAGGATACTTGTAGCATAGATCCATAGAGTCCGGCCCATTCCATTCTCTTTGAAGATTTCGGGCATCGAAGTATGCCCGAAACGTTGCCATTACTTCATCATATGCGTTACGCTCCCCGATCTCGGTTTCGTCAATTCGAGAGATGACAGATCCGCTGTCTATAATAAACCCACCACTTTCATCTGTTCTAAGTGCAAATTGGTCAGGATGGAATCCTAGGCGTACATCCCCTACGCTAATGTCCAACAGTTTTAAGTAATATTGATAAGTGCTAGAAAATGCGAAACTGGTCGTTTGGACATTTTGCGGAGGGGGTGGAATGTTATCACCAAACCTGAGGGCCCCGGTTCGCTGCTGTAAGTGAGTGAATGGGGACATGCAATAGGAGAATCGACGACCAAGTTCGTTAGGCAACTGTGACATAATTGAGTCCGGTCTCTTGTTTAGTCCGATAATGCCTGACATAACCCCACCTCCAGCACTCGCATACATTCCGTTGCTGTCCGCTGAGCAACCAAAGACTATACCAGGAATGGGTCTGCGGCCATTTGGACCCGCTCTAAATAAGAATGTTTCCAAGGATACTTCGCCCCTTGTATAGGATCCGTCTTTGTACCTTACCGTGTACAAGCATCGATTTTGGACGCACCGATGTATGGGGTTATTGCCTGAACAAAATGGGTGATTGCATGGGAGACTTTGGTAGCTAGAAGAAGTACGAGGATCGTAGATAGGATCACGCTGCCTGAAACAGTTGATGCAAGGCTCACACTGGGTCCACATTAGGGCACTTGCTGTGTCGAGATATAGGAACAAGTTTTTTCTAATTTCGAATCCAATTTCAATACTCACAAAGTAGAAGAAATTTATACCTTCAATTGGAAGATGGACGTCATCTGCAATGTCTGTCGTATCATTTGGACGCAAAGTGTTTTCCAAATAATCACCTCTCCCTTTAGAAAATCTAATCAATCTTTCCATTCTTTCCACGTAACTGAGATTTCCAGGGTACAGTGGAGACTCAGGAGAATCCCTAGAAAAAAGTTTCAAACTGAAGCCACTAGACTCAGAAGACGTAGTGAAATAAAAGCAAAGAGCAACTAGTGACAAAACTGCTATTCTAATCATCCTTACAGGGAACGATGGATGATGTTACTGTAATTCATTAACATGGTTACACAAATATAGAGTCTTTGAGATGTCTAAAATGACTATCTTGTGCTGTTGTGCTTCATTGCATTATCATCCTAATCAAATCCATTGTCCTATTCATTAAGAAAAGGGGGAAGAAAAAATTCCGGTTGATGGTTAATTATTGGTTTGATGTGCTTCCGTAGATTTTCCTAATTACTACAAATAAAAATATATAGATGGGGTTTTGGGTAAATAAAGTAGAGAAAGGAAAATTTCACTTAATAAGTAAGATTTTTTGTTTTAATTTAAAAAATATTATAGTTTTTTTTTCCTAAGATTTATGATCAAATTTAAGGTTAAACTAAAACATACATTAAATATTAACATATAAAATAATAAATTAAATACTAGTATAGAAAATAATAAATAAAAGTTTTTTTAATAAAATTTTCACATAAAAAATAAAAATTAATTGTTCATATTTCATTTCTTCATAATCAATGTCTATTACAAAAACAGATCATTTTGTAATATTTAATAAACTCAAGCCATTATTAAATGTTTTCAAATAAATAAAAATAATATACTTTAAAATTTATCTTTTTAGTCTCCAAATTTACGATACTTCCCTTTACATTTTCTTTCTTCTTATGGATATAAAATCATAAATTTTACTTTTTAGTTTTTTCAAGTTTAAAATAATCTAACTTTATAAAAATTCTTACAATGTATAAATAGTATTTGATAAAATTAAACAATTAAAAATGTTTCCAAAAAAATTGAAATTGTTATATTTAAATTTTTACTTTTAATTATTCTTGTTCAATATTATTCCTTTTACATTTTCTTTTTCCTTATAAATACAATTTCATTAATGTTTTTTTTACTTTTTCCATGTTTAAAATATACCAAGTTTACAAAAATTTGTACAATTTGTATATAGTATTTAATGATATTGAGCAATTATAAAAAGTTTTCAAAAAAAACTAAAATTATTATACTTTAAACCTTTTCCTTTTAATTATCCACATTTAATATTTTTCCTTTTACATTTTCCTTCTTCTTATTAATGCAATGTCATTAATGTTCTATTTTATTTTTTCCAAATTTAAAATATATTAGTTTTGCAAAAATGTATACAATTTTTAGATGGTATTTGATGATACTGAATAATTACAAAAAGTTTCCAAAAAAAACTAAAATTGTTATACTTTAAACCTTTTATTTTTACTTATACACATTTAATATTTTTACTTTTACATTTTCCTTCTCCCTATTAATGCAATGTCATTAATGTTCTATTTTATTTTTTCCAAATTTAAAATATACTAGTTTTGCAAAAATATATACAATTTTTTAATGGTATTTGATGATATTGAATAATTACAAAAAATTTCCAAAAAAAACTAAAATTACTATACTTTAAACCTTTTATTGTTAATTACACACATTTAATATTTTTACTTTTACATTTTCCTTCTCCCTATTAATTGAACGTCATTAATGTTCTTTTTTATTTTTTCCAAGTTTAAAATATACCTATTTTACCAAAATTTATTCTATTTTTCAGTCTATTACCTCTCCCACTTAATGCATGAAAAAATACAATTTCTTTTTGCGAAGCAAGTAATTAACAAAGCAAATATAATCTAAAAAATAAAACATATAGATAGACATGAATGTATACTTTGGAAAATGATTAACTTAAATTCTATTAAATATATTTCATCATTTTGAATCTCAAATATATAAGTAAGGTCATTTTAAGCACATAAATAATTCGACTACGTATCATAAACAGAAGGATATAAGTTAACAAAATGGCTCCCCTTGTAAAGATATACGAAATTGAAACCTTGGCAAACTCATATAAAACTAACCATTTTTCTCCTCTCAATCATGCAATATAGGCTTAATTAGTAGAGAATATTTAAGTGCTTGAGAGAAATAATCAATCAATAGATATCAAAAAATGTATTCCCTTATAAGTCATACTTTTATTCTCGTGCAAATGGAATGCTCCCCCTGTATTTTGCAAATCATGTAGAGAAGTTACACATAAATACATCTAATGCATGATATCAACCTCTTAGGCATCAAGGCATAAACAATTCAAACAAGCTAACATGGGCTATATAGCAAATGGAATATCAATCCATCAAGCCCTTTAATAAGGAATATTACCAATCATAACTCTATACCTCTTCTCATCCACATTCTTACAATTTCTACCATTGTCAAGTTTAATGGATATTACCTTTTATGTGACATTTATAAATTTCATAATCGACTCAATTTGAAAATTTAAAACTTAAAGTCTTGCTAATAAACTTTTGAAGTTCATAAGCCCTTTATGGGTCCTCTCTTGGGCCAAGCACTGTATTTATAATTGGAACAAGAATATTTAAAATCAAAACAAAAATCTGCGAATTGGCCAAAGATTGAAAACTAGGATTTGCATTAGTAAGTAAGATTTCTCTTCCCAACTTGTCAATTTTAGTTTAGTAGCTTAGTAGAGAAGTGGTCAAGTTTGGCATGCCAATTAAATCATTTGGATATATGTATTATTGAAGTTGAAATAATGTTGCATATTTCACAAATATTTATCATTACTAGATAGCATATTAGCTCAGTCATTTTGTAGACAGATACACAATTTATTCTCTCTATAATAAATTATCAGTTGATAGTTTAGTTGCATAAACCAGTGAAATTGTATTTCATCAAGACATTATACTACCCAAAAAAAAAAAACAAAGAAAGCTTTTGGAACATTGTGCATCCCTACACATGAATTTATATAGTCTAAACTGTAGCTAAGCTTACTTATTGATACCCTACACATGAATTTATAGTCTAAACCATAGCTAAGCTTACTTATTGATAACGCCAGTACATGAAAGTTGGGCCAAATTCAAGTCATATTATTTTGAGTCTTAGATAATATGAGTTTTACGTATCTTAAATTTCAAATTTATCAAATTTCAAAATATTTAAATTTTTTATATTTTGTATTTAGGTTTCTTGATTTTTAGGTTTATTGAGTACTTTGGATTCCAATCATCGAATTTCGAATTTTTCAACTCTTGAATACATTGGTTTTCAATTCATAAAATTGAAAATATATTAAATTTTAAATCTTATGAATTTTGAAATATGAATATTTCAAATTTTATATTTTAAATTAATTAAATTTAATTCAAATGAATTAAAGTTATTTTACTTTTAAATTTAAATTACGTATTATTAATTTTTTTAATCAATACAAGTTAAATTGAATTAAATTTTAAATGAGTTTAGTTAGTTTATTAAAGTCAAGTCAATTTTTACCATCTTTTTTTTCAGTGTGCTTAAGCCCATCAAAGTGTAACGATCAAAACTCCTCAAATCTGGGCAGATGAGTTATATTTTTATTCCCTTAGACTTCAAAGCCTTGAAATTCCCACAGGTATGATAGCCTACCGTCCCACATGTTTCATGTTCGTTCATTTTTCCAATCGATGGATTCCTAAGGGGTACCAAAATCATTATTGAATTAAACGCTATTCCTTAATTGATGCTTATGAGCTCTTCATTTTAAAGATTAAGGTTGGGATGATGGCCTAAGTCACAAGCACGTAATTTATTTATGTGAATGTGTTCTGATGATTTCATACTAAAATGGTAGGCTCCATAATAATTTTCACTTATTTTTACACTTTTCTTTTTGTTGGATAATCAATCAATGTGATCTTTACGAGCGGACCTCATCTGGAAGCAATCCTACAAACTGCAAGGCGTTATTAAACCTTTGTCATTCATCAACAAGAAATATGATAGTGAAGAACAATTGCGCTGTTGAATAATTTCTTTGATGTCAAAAAGCAAGTATAGAAGTTCAATATTTCTTTTCTGAATTGTCAAATAGGTGACTATATATGGGCCAGGAATGGTGACTTTAAACACAAGTTCACGTTATTATTATACATTTCATAATCTAAACGGCAAGCAATAAAAGGAAAAAAAAAGAAAACAAAAAGATGAAAGCTTGAGAGGTTGACATTAAGATGCAACTCCACCAGTGGAGAAAGATGAGAGCAGCGAGGAAGATACAAGTGTTGGTGTTTGCTCTGTAATCAATCCGTCGATACTATTTATACAGAAATATTCATGCCCACCTGAGTTTAGCCTGTAAGGACCTCTTTCTTTCTCTGTGGAACTTCTTCATCTTTTCGATCAAGTTCAATATTACTTGCCAAGAGTGATGTAATCGATTACAAAGTTGATCCAAGTTCCCTTTTATCCAACAATGAAAGCATTTGTTGCACATCAAATATTTCAGTATTCAAATAATGAATGCAATCAACTTATCATGGTCTAGGAGCTCAATAGTCACAAAAAAAAAGAATAAAAAAAAGAGAAAGAATAATACTGTTGGTCCGTATTATTCAAAGTTAAAAAAGAGATAAAAGTCAAGATTTTGCGTAAATTCTCAAGTTTTATTTCTTTTATTGTGATATTTACATTTTTATAGTGTGATTGTCGCTAAAACATCATGACAAAAATTCACGACATTAAGACTAGGAAACTATATAGATATTTTGGTAAGAGTTCACCTTTATTTTTATAATAAGTCCTATTTATTTTGTTTCGCCAATAAATAACCTCTTTTTAATCAATATTATAGACATGACAGCCGAAGTATTAACTATAAATAATACAAATATTATCTGATATTTGCAGTTACATGTGTTATAATTCTCCATTTATTTTGCGTTAAATTTCTGCTAATTTGATATTATTGTAACTTCTAATTTATTTAATATTATTATAGTCAAGTGCATTAAAAAAATTAAAAGTCATTAAATTCTTTTGTTAAAAATCAAGGTGTGAAAATAGTGTATATGTAAATATTGATAAATGACAAATAATTAAATTTTAATTTGTTATATATTTGAATTTTAAATTTATACATTATCTTATTATAAGATAATTCTTACTTGTTTTTTTTTCTTTGATTTGCAAAGAAAAATTCTAATGTGGCTCTTTTTTACATATGTATTATTTTTATAATAAAAAAATTATTAAAATATGAGACTATCCCTCGAAATAAACATAAAGGTATGTATAAAAAATCGAAAGATTTTTTTTAATTAATGAAATAATTTATTTTATATACTGGATGGTTATCATTACTAAAATAAAAAATTCTTTTACATTTAACTATATTAAGAATCATACTGTTGTTTGACTTCAATCATATATTTAAAGAGGACATGATGCATAGCTTACCGTATGAATGCCCATTTATATATGTTGGTGTTAAAATGCCAAATTATAAGAATTTTATATACCATTGTTGAAAGACATTTGAATTTATATATGAACTTTTTAAGTTTGTAACTCTCAATGAAACATTTAGGTTAACTTATGTATACCTTTAAGTGTTAACTCGATGTTAACCGGCATGTTTACCGAACAAGCTAGGAATTGATTGGAATCAGTAGCTGCTTAGATTCATAGTCAGACTCACGTTTCTAAGCAAGTAAATGTGCATCGAGCTTTGTCCGCATTATTCATTTTTCTCAAGAAAATACAAAACAAAAATTATTCACAAATTATTGCAGACGGGCCTTGGGCTCAATTGTACGCAAAGTCCATTACAGTGCAAGTCTATCTACGAAAGGGGAAATACAAACAAAAAGAAATAAATGTGGGAACCGAAAGCCATGGTCACCTTCAAATCATCACCGAGCTCTTAAGGGAGGCCCTCAGCTACAGTAAGAAGCTCAGGAGGCTTAACAGGCGACCGAACCAAGGGAAAAAGAGCGGGTTAGGAGGCAACACAATCGGTTGGAACCAAACAAAATGATGGAATCTAACCAGAGAGTTAGAGCAGCAAAAGTACCAAAAGGTAATAACAATCAAAATCACAACTCGTGGGGAACAAAGGGGAAATTTTTGGGGTTTCATAGGATGAAATTTAAACCCATTAGAATTGTAACCGAAATAGAATTGAAGTAATGGCTCCCAAGGTGGGGGTCCAGGGAAAGAAAGCTCTAGGTTTCTAGACTGAGAGATCAAGACTTGGAGAAGTTTGAAAGTACCTAAACGAGGCAAAATCAAAGGCCGAAGCAACATCAAAACACATGAACCATGGTCCAAAAATGTTAAATAGGAAACCTCGGATTCATAGCCAGACTAAACGAATGGCAATGTACATCATAGCCCCCCCCAGCTCCATGAAGGCCCTGGGCCCAACTATTAGCAAAAATAGAACCAAAAATGGCCATAAGTACCTAACGAGAAGCAAATCAATAGTTAGAACATGCCAAAAGTCAATTGAATTTTGACAGAAACTCAAGACTGAGCCAAGAGGCCACAATAACAAAGGCACCAAAAATGAGCGAGTTTTAATAGTGTTGATAGTGGGGTCATACCACCTACAACAAATCACAGAACAAAAGATGGATGGGTAAACAAAACAATGTAGCATTATGGGGACAATAGCATAAAAGGAACTTCTCTTCCACCGAAGGAAAAGCACAAACACAGAAAAACAAAAAACAAAAAAAGGTTGAATGTGCCACAATATAGCAGTGAACAATCATTGGGACGTAGACAAGTTTTTGAAAAGCTCATAGGGATTAAAGAAAGCTTAGTAGAGTGAGTAAGAAGTCCAAGTATAGAAGAAGAACATAAGTTAGTGGGGACCGAAGGGCTCAATTCTATGCATCATACGCGTAAAATCTCTGAAGACATCAAGACGGAAGATCAGAGATAGGGGTACCACTTATCTTAGGGACGCCCAACATTTTTTTTTTTTAATGAATAAAATTTTTCAACTTTAAAACATACTAACTTTATAAAAATTTGTTAGGAGGTTCATTAGTGTGAGCTATATAATTATCTTCTTTCTTATAAATATATAAATCTAATATGTATTTGAACTTAAGAACTCTATATGTCAATATTTTTATACACTAAAATGCCATGTACAAATTTCCATGGTTTATGATTACATTTTTGTGCCAACTTAAGAATTTCTCAACTACTAGAATATATATAGATACACCAACACACACACACATGTACATTATATAAGGATTAAGGTTATATGAAGAAAGAAAAAGGAAGTACTAATTAAAAAATATAAATTATTTGTTTCTATTTTATTTTATTATAATTAATATCTAATACATAAATTTATAATTTAACAGTATTTGATAAGAATGTGCAAGTATTAAAAGTTTTCAAACAAACTAAAATGATTATATTTGAAATTTTTTATTTTTATTTCTATAAACTTAATTTTTTTCTCTTTAAATTTTTCTCTAATAGTAATATCATTAATTTTTTTTTTCAAATTTAAAATATCCAACTTGTTTGTGAATTAAGATTAATAAAATTGAGAAATTACAAGAAATTTGCAAATAAATTAAGATTATTACACTTTAATATTTTCCCTTTTAGTTCTTTACATTCACTTTTTCCTTTCACATTTTCCTTCCTCTAGTGGATATAAGATATTTTAAACAATTTATCTGCATATTTGAAAATTCTAAATAGGTTATTCTACTATATAGTTATTTTTAATTTTATAAGTAAAATTGTCAAATTAATCAATTCAAACCCACAATTAATTATAATAGTTTAATTAATTTTTACTTATTATTAAGTTTATTTGTAATTTAAAAATTAATAAAGTTAATACTAGAAGTAAGTTTAGATATGTAAATAAAAGATTCAAATTAAAACTTAAAAAGATGATATAAATTTAAATAATTATTTGGTAGATATAGGTAGAAAACACTTTTTTTTCTTTTTCTATTGAGATCACTAATATGAATCCATTTATTATTCTATGTCATTCATTTCTTCAATGAAATTTTCAAAATGATAATACCAAAACGTTGTCACATTTTTGCCCACAGCAAATTTGCACACAACTATACTTGCTCATTTGATTTTACTTCTCCTATTCAGATAAACATAGTGCAACATGTTGAAGAAAAACTAGAAATCGTAAATGGGGCTTTACATATTAATTACTGAAAGTTATTCAAGAACCAGACCAACCCAAAGGTTTAGCCAAGGACTAGCTCAAGACCGGACCACTGCACATGACTTCAAGAGGCATGACGGTATTACAGAAAATCATTGACGCAATTCTCAGGAGCAAATTGGAGTCCATTGATGTTGCCATCATAAGTGATGCGCATGTTTTGTTGATGCCATGACCCTAAGAATGATGTGCCAGTTCCTTTCATTAAAGCGACACAAAAATATCCAAATCTTTGATCACCAGGAAAGTGAACGTTTTGGGCTTCAACAAGATAGTCAGCACCGTCAAGATGATATGTCATTGTAGGAAAATCGTTAAAATCAGGAGGATACTTGTAGCATAGATCCATACAGTTCGGCCCATTCCATTCTCTTTGAAGATTTCTGGCATCAAAGTATGCCCGAAACGATGCTATTACTTCATGATATGCATTACGCTCCCCGATCGTGGTTTGGTCAATTCGGGAGATGACAGTTCCGCTGTCTATAACAAAACCACCACTTGCATCTGTTCTAACTTCAAATTGGTCAGGATGGAATCCTAGGCGTACATCCCCTACGCTAATGTCCAACAGTTTTAAGTAATAATGATAAGCTGTAGAAAATGTGAACCTTGTCGTTTGGACATTTTGTGGAGGGGGTGGAATGTTATCGCCAAACCTGAGGACCCCGGTTCGCTGCTGTAATTGAGTGAATGGGGTCAAGCAATAGGAGAATCGACGATCAAGTTCGTTAGGAAACTGTGACATAATTGAGTCTGGCCTCTTGTTTAGTCCGAGAAGGCCTGAACTAACCTCTTCATCATCAGGAGTCTCAGTGATTCCGTGGCTCTCCGTTGAGCAACCAAAGACCATACCATGAATGGGTCTGCGGCCATTTGGACCCGCTCTAAAGAAGAATGTTTCCAAGGATGCTTGGCCCCTTGTATAGGATCCGTCTCCGTACCTTATCGTGTACAAGCATCGATTTTCGACGCACCGATATAAGGAGGGGTAATTGCCTGAACAAAGTGGGTGATTGCATGGGAGACTTTGGTAGCTAGAAGAAGTACGGGGATCGTAGATAGGATCACGCTGCCTGAAACAGTTAACGCAAGGCTCACACTGTGTCCACGTTAGGCCACTTGCTGTGTCGAGAGATAGGAACAAGTTTTTTCTGATTTCGAATCCAATTTCAATACTCACAAAGTAGAACAAATCTATACCTTCAATTGGAAGATGGACGTCATCTGCAGTGTCTGTCGTATCATTTGGACGCAAAGTGTTTTCCAAATAATCACCTCTCGCTTTAGAAAATCTAATCAATCTTTCCATTCTTTCCACGTAACTGAGATTTCCAGGGTACAGCGGAGACTCAGGAGAATCCCTAGAAAAAGTTTCAAACTGAAGCCACTAGACTCAGAAGACATAGTGAAATATAATTGAAAACAAAAGCAAAGAGCAACTAATGACAAAACTGCTATTCTAATCATCCTTACAGGGAACGATGGATGATGTTACTGTAATTCATTAACATGGTTACACAAATATATAGGCTTTGAGATGTCTAAAATGACTATCTTGTGCTGTTGTGCTTCATTACACTATGATCCTAATCAAATCCATTGTCCTATTCATTAAGAAAGGGGAAGAAAAAATTCTGGTTGATAGTTTGGGTTATAATTTATATAAACATTTTCCGTTTAAGTTGAATGAAAAAAATATTCTTTTTATATTTTAATTTTAATTTTTCAAATCTTAATCAACAAAATAAAAATATTTATTTTATTAGGCCAATTTCTTTTATACCCATTAAAAATTATTACCAAAACATGAAGTTTATTAAACATCAATTATGTTATGGAGAATTATCTTGAGAGGTCCCCGGTGCCACTATATTTGATGAATTAGCTAATAACGAGCATCTCTGGACATGGATTTCATTTTTGGGTTTATTTGCTCAAAAGCAACGAATTTGTGACCATTTAAATTGATAATTTGGTTAATAATTTAATAAATATTTTTATATTTTTCTAAATTAAAATATTTCTATTGTCTTGTTAATCTTAAAGTTAGTATGTAAAAAAAGTTATTTAAATTTAATAATATGTAAATAATGAATTTTATAAAAAATCAAATAAAATAATTTTAATTTAATTTCAATTATGAGTAGGTAGATTAATAAATTTGTGGTATATTTTTTATTGATTAAAAAAAAAAAAAAAAAAGAGCTTGGACCACAAAAAGGTCATAGGCGAAAAGGTCAAGTGTCGTACTGCAAAGCCAATTAAGGTCCAGACCCCCACTTTTGATGCTGCGGGCACTGTGGCAGTGTGGCGACTTGCTATTGGAGATTTGAAAGCAGACACCATTTTGAACTCCACCGACTTTTAAGTGAGGGGTTGGGTTTCTGCGGGCTTTCATTGCCCAACTGACAATAGCTCGAATGAATGCGTTCCTTAAAACTGTGGGATGCTTGGTTTCCAATGGGAGCGAAAAAATGGGGATAAATAAGCAGGGAGAAGCAATCGATAGCATTTGAAACTCTGCACTCAATCAATAAATTTAAAAAAATTCACTTTCATTGAAAGTTTTGCATTAAGGTATAAAAGATTTATTATTTATGGACTTATACGACTCTCGCACTTTGTATTTGACATTGTACAAATTTATGATGACGTAGATTTCTTAGATGTGTAAATTTGTAGCCTTTTTTTTGTTTATATGTTATTCTTACCATTAGCTTTATTGCATAATGAATATCAGTTCATAAAAAAAAAAAAAAGGTGGTAAAACCCAACCATTACAATCTCAATTTTTTTAAAAATGTGCTTTTACTTCGATATAGATAGGATTTGGGTAAATAAAGTAGATAAAAGAAGATTCCACTTAAGAAATAAGATTTTTTTTTTTCAAAATTTGAAAATATTATAGTTTTTTTTCTCTAATATTATGATCAATTTAAAGTTAAATTAAAAGACATATTAAATATTAATATATAAAATAATAAATTAAATGTAGTATATAAATTAATAAATGAAAGTTTCTTTTCATAAAAATTTACTTAAAAAGTAAAAAATTATTTGCTCATATTTTATTTCTTCATAATTAATATTTATTATAAAAACTGATCATTTTGTAATATTTAATAAGATTAAGTGATTATAGAATGTTTCCAAATAAAGAAAAATAATATACTTTAAACTTTATCCTTTTAGTCTCCACGTTTAGTATACTTTCCTTTACATTTTCTTTCTTCTTATGGTTTATAAAATTATTAATTTTACTTTTTTAGTTTTTCCAAGTTTAAATAATTTAACTTTATAAAAATTCTTACAATATATATAGTATTTGATAATATTAAACCATTAAAAAGGTTTCCAAAAAATTAAAATTGTTATATTTAAAATTTTTTACTTTTAATTATCTTGTTCAATATTATTCCTTTTGCATTTTCCTTTTCCTTATTAATACAATGTCATTAATGTTCTTTTTTACTTTTTCCAAGTTTAAAATATACCAAGTTTAAAAATTTGTACAATTTTTAGATAGTATTTAATGGTATTGAGCAATTGTAAAAATTTTCAAAAAAATTAAAATTATTATACTTTAAACCTTTTACTTTTAGTTATTCACACTTAATATTTTTCCTTTTACATTTTCCTTCTTTCTATTTAATGTAATGTCATTAATGTTCTATTTATTTTTTTCAAATTAAAATATATTACTTTTACAAAAATGTATAGAATTTTTAGATGATATTTAATGATATTGAATAATTACAAAAAGTTTACAAAAAACTAAAATTGTTATAGTTTAAACCTTTTATTTTAATTATACACATTTATTTTTACTTTTATATTTTCTTCTCTTATTAATGCAACATTCTTAATGTTCTTTTTTATTTTTTCCAAGTTTAAAATATACCTATTTTACAAAAATTTATTCTATTTTTCAATCTATTATCTCTCCCACTTAATGTATGAAAAAATACAAATTTCCTTTTGTCAAGCAAGTAATTAACAAAGCAAATATATTCTAAAATAATAAAACATATAGATAGACATGAAAGTATACTTTGGCAAATGATTAACTTAAATTCTATTAAGTATATTTCATCATTTTGAATCTCAAATATATAAGNTAGCTCAAGACCGGACCACTGCACATGACTTCAAGAGGCATGATTGTATTACAGAAAATCATCGACGCAGTTCTCAGGAGCAAATTGGAGTCCATTGATGTTGCCATCATAAGTGATGCGCAAGTTTTGTTGATGCCATGACCCTAAGAGTGATCTGCCATTTCCTTTCAATAAAGCGACACAAAAATATCCCAATCTTAGACCACCAGGAAAGCGAACGTTTTGGGCTTCAACAGGATAGTCAGCACCGTCAAGATGATATGTCATTGTAGGAAAATCGTTAAAATCAGGAGGATACTTGTAGCATAGATCCATAGAGTCCGGCCCATTCCATTCTCTTTGAAGATTTCGGGCATCGAAGTATGCCCGAAACGTTGCCATTACTTCATCATATGCGTTACGCTCCCCGATCTCGGTTTCGTCAATTCGAGAGATGACAGATCCGCTGTCTATAATAAACCCACCACTTTCATCTGTTCTAAGTGCAAATTGGTCAGGATGGAATCCTAGGCGTACATCCCCTACGCTAATGTCCAACAGTTTTAAGTAATATTGATAAGTGCTAGAAAATGCGAAACTGGTCGTTTGGACATTTTGCGGAGGGGGTGGAATGTTATCACCAAACCTGAGGGCCCCGGTTCGCTGCTGTAAGTGAGTGAATGGGGACATGCAATAGGAGAATCGACGACCAAGTTCGTTAGGCAACTGTGACATAATTGAGTCCGGTCTCTTGTTTAGTCCGATAATGCCTGACATAACCCCACCTCCAGCACTCGCATACATTCCGTTGCTGTCCGCTGAGCAACCAAAGACTATACCAGGAATGGGTCTGCGGCCATTTGGACCCGCTCTAAATAAGAATGTTTCCAAGGATACTTCGCCCCTTGTATAGGATCCGTCTTTGTACCTTACCGTGTACAAGCATCGATTTTGGACGCACCGATGTATGGGGTTATTGCCTGAACAAAATGGGTGATTGCATGGGAGACGGTTGGGGTAGCTAGAAGAAGTACGAGGATCGTAGGATAGGACTCACGCTTGCCTGAAACAGTTGATGCCAAGGCTCACACTGGGTTCCACATTAGGGCATTGCTGTGTCGGAGTATAGAACAAGTTTTTTTCTAACTTTCGAATCCCAATTTCAAATACTCACCAACCACGAGAAGAAATTCTATACCTTCAACTTGGAAGATGGACGTCATCTGGCAATGTCCTGTCGTATCATTTGGACGCAAAGTGTTTCCAAATAATCACCTCTCGCCGTTTAGAAACATCTAATCAATCTTTCCATTCCTTTCCACGTAACTGAGATTTCCAGGGTACAGTGGAGACTCAGGAGAATCCCTAGAAAAAAGTTTCAAACTGAAGCCACTAGACTCAGAAGACGTAGTTGAAATAAAAGCAAAGAGCAACTAGTGACAAAACTGCTATTCTAATCATCCTTACAGGGAACGAATGGATGATGTTACTGTAATTCATTAACATGGTTACACAAATATAGAGTCTTTGAGATGTCTAAAATGACTATCTTGTGCTGTTGTGCTTCATTGCATTATCATCCTAATCAAATCCATTGTCCTATTCATTAAGAAAAGGGGAAGAAAAAATTCCGGTTGATGGTTAATTATTGGTTTGATGTGCTTCCGTAGATTTTCCTAATTACTACAAATAAAAATATATAGATGGGGTTTTGGGTAAATAAAGTAGAGAAAGGAAAATTTCACTTAATAAGTAAGATTTTTGTTTTAATTTAAAAAATATTATAGTTTTTTTTCCTAAGATTTATGATCAAATTTAAGGTTAAACTAAAACATACATTAAATATTAACATATAAAATAATAAATTAAATACTAGTATAGAAAATAATAAATAAAAGTTTTTTAATAAAATTTTCACATAAAAAATAAAAAATTAATTGTTCATATTTCATTTCTTCATAATCAATGTCTATTACAAAAACAGATCATTTTGTAATATTTAATAAACTCAAGCCATTATTAAATGTTTTCAAATAAATAAAAATAATATACTTTAAAATTTATCTTTTTAGTCTCCAAATTTACGATACTTCCCTTTACATTTTCTTTCTTCTTATGGATATAAAATCATAAATTTTACTTTTTAGTTTTTTCAAGTTTAAAATAATCTAACTTTATAAAAATTCTTACAATGTATAAATAGTATTTGATAAAATTAAACAATTAAAAAATGTTTCCAAAAAATTGAAATTGTTATATTTAAATTTTTTACTTTTAATTATTCTTGTTCAATATTATTCCTTTTACATTTTCTTTTTCCTTATAAATACAATTTCATTAATGTTTTTTTTTACTTTTTCCATGTTTAAAATATACCAAGTTTACAAAAATTTGTACAATTTGTATATAGTATTTAATGATATTGAGCAATTATAAAAAGTTTTCAAAAAAAAACTAAAATTATTATACTTTAAACCTTTTCCTTTTAATTATCCACATTTAATATTTTTCCTTTTACATTTTCCTTCTTCTTATTAATGCAATGTCATTAATGTTCTATTTTATTTTTCCAAATTTAAAATATACTAGTTTTGCAAAAATGTATACAATTTTTAGATGGTATTTGATGATACTGAATAATTACAAAAAGTTTCCAAAAAAAACTAAAATTGCTATACTTTAAACCTTTTATTTTTACTTATACACATTTAATATTTTTACTTTTACATTTTCCTTCTCCCTATTAATGCAATGTCATTAATGTTCTATTTTATTTTTTCCAAATTTAAAATATACTAGTTTTGCAAAAATATATACAATTTTTAATGGTATTTGATGATATTGAATAATTACAAAAAATTTCCAAAAAAAACTAAAATTACTATACTTTAAACCTTTTATTGTTAATTACACACATTTAATATTTTTACTTTTACATTTTCCTTCTCCCTATTAATGCAATGTGATTAATGTTCTTTTTTATTTTTTCCAAGTTTAAAATATACCAATTTTTCCAAATTTATTCTATTTTTCAGTCTATTACCTCTCCCACTTAATGCATGAAAAAATACAATTTCTTTTTGCGAAGCAAGTAATTAACAAAGCAAATATAATCTAAAAAATAAAACATATAGATAGACATGAATGTATACTTTGGAAAATGATTAACTTAAATTCTATTAAGTATATTTCATCATTTGAATCTCAAATATATAAGGTCATTTTAAGCACATACATAATTCGACTACGTATCATAAACAGAAGGATATAAGTTAACAAAATGGCTCCCCTTGTAAAGATATACGAAATTGAAACCTTGGCAAACTCATATAAAACTAACCATTTTTCTCCTCTCAATCATGCAATATAGGCTTAATTAGCAGAGAATATTTAAGAGCTTGAGAGAAATAATCAATCAATAGATATCAAAAAATGTATTCCCTTATAAGTCATACTCTTATTCTCATGCAAATGGAATGCTCCCCCTGTATTTTGCAAATCATGTAGAGAAGTTACACATAAATACATCTAATGCATGATATCAACCTCTTAGGCATCAAGGCATAAACAATTCAAACAAGCTAACATGGGCTATATAGCAAATGGAATATCAATCCATCAAGCCCTTTAATAAGGAATATTACCAATCATAACTCTATACCTCTTCTCATCCACATTCTTACAATTTCTACCATTGTCAAGTTTAATGGATATTACCTTTTATGTGACGTTTATAAATTTCATAATCGACTCAATTTGAAAATTTAAAACTTAAAGTCTTGCTAATAAACTTTTGAAGTTCATAAGCCCTTTATGGGTCCTCTCTTGGGCCAAGCACTGTATTTATAATTGGAACAAGAATATTTAAAATCAAAACAAAAATCTGCGAATTGGCCAAAGATTGAAAACTAGGATTTGCATTAGTAAGTAAGATTTCTCTTCCCAACTTGTCAATTTTAGTTTAATAGCTTAGTAGAGAAGTGGTCAAGTTTGGCATGCCAATTAAATCATTTGGATATATGTATTATTGAAGTTGAAATAATGTTGTATATTTCACAAATATTTATCATTACTGGATAGCATATTAGCTCAGTCATTTTGTAGACAGATACACAATTTATTCTCTCTATAATAAATTATCAATTGATAGTTTAGTTGCATAAACCAGTGAAATTGTATTTCATCAAGACATTATACTACCCAAAAAAAAAAAAACAAAGAAAGCTTTTGGAACATTGTGCATCCCTACATATGAATTTATATAGTCTAAACCATAGCTAAGCTTACTTATTGATACCCTACACATGAATTTATATAGTCTAAACCGTAGCTAAGCTTACTTATTGATAACGCCAGTACATGAAAGTTGGGCCAAATTCAAGTTATATTATTTTGAGTCTTAGATAATATGAGTTTTACGTATCTTAAATTTCAAATTTATCAAATCTCAAGATATTTAAATTTTTGATATTTTGTATTTAGGTTT
Source organism: Bruguiera gymnorhiza (assembly GCA_020883675.1). Lineage (NCBI taxonomy): Eukaryota > Viridiplantae > Streptophyta > Magnoliopsida > Malpighiales > Rhizophoraceae > Bruguiera > Bruguiera gymnorhiza. The sequence continues at coordinate 37,282 of JAIRCJ010000182.1, forward strand.
CTTGATTTTTAGGTTTATTGAGTACTTTGGATTCCAATCATCGAATTTTGAATTTTTCAACTCTTGAATACATTGGTTTTCAATTCATAAAATTGAAAATATATTAAATCTTAAATCTTATGAATTTTGAATTTAAATTATTCATATTTCAAATTTTATATTTTAAATTAATTAAAGTTTAATTCAAATGAATTAAAGTTATTTTACTTTTAAATTTAAATTACGAATTATTAATTTTTTTAATCAATACAAGTTAAATTGAATTAAATTTTAAATGAGTTTAGTTAGTTTATTAAAGTCAAGTCAATTTTTACCATCTTTTTTTTCAGTGTGCTTAAGCCCATCAAAGTGTAACGATCAAAACTCCTCAAATCTGGGCAGATGAGTTATATTTTTATTCCCTTAGACTTCAAAGCCTTGAAATTCCCACAGGTATGATAGCCTACCGTCCCACATGTTTCATGTTCGTTCATTTTTCCAATCGATGGATTCCTAAGGGGTACCAAAATCATTATTGAATTAAACGTTATTCCTTAATTGATGCTTATGAGCTCTTCATTTTAAAGATTAAGGTTGGGATGATGGCCTAAGTCACAAGCACGTAATTTATTTATGTGAATGCGTTCTGATGATTTCATATTAAAATGGTAGGCTCCATAATAATTTTCACTTATTTTTACACTTTTCTTTTTTGTTGGATAATCAATCAATGTGATCTTTACGAGTGGACCTCATCTGGAAGCAATCCTACGAACTGCAAGGCGTTATTAAACCTTTGTCATTCATCAACAAGAAATATGATAGTGAAGAACAATTGCGTTGTTGAATAATTTCTTTGATGTCAAAAAGCAAGTATAGAAGTTCAATATTTCTTTTCTGAATTGTCAAATAGGTGACTATATATGGGCCAGGAATGGTGACTTCAAACACAAGTTCACGTTATTATTATACATTTCATAATCTAAACGGTAAGCAATAAAAGGAAAAAAAAGAAAACAAAAAGATGAAAGCTTGAGAGGTTGACATTAAGATGCAACTCCACCAGTGGAGAAACATGAGAGCAGCGAGGAAGATACAAGTGTTGGTGTTTGCTCTGTAATCAATCCGTCGATACTATTTATACAGAAATATTCATGCCCACCTGAGTTTAGCCTGCAAGGACCTCTTTCTTTCTCTGTGGAACTTCTTCATCTTTTCGATCAAGTTCAATATTACTTGCCAAGAGTGACGTAATCGATTACAAAGTCGATCCAAGTTCCCTTTTATCCAACAATGAAAGCATTTGTTGCACATCAAATATTTCAGTATTCAAATAATGAATGCAATCAACTTATCATGGTATAGGAGCTCAATAGTCACAAAAAAAAAGAATAAAAAAAAGAGAAAGAATAATATTGTTGGTCCGTATGATTCAAAGTTAAAAAAGAGATAAAAGTCAAGATTTTGCATAAATTCTCAAGTTTTATTTCTTTTATTGTGATATTTACATTTTTATAGTGTGATTGTCGCTAAAACATCATGACAAAAATTCATGACATTGAGACTAGGAAACTATATAGATATTTTGGTAAGAGTTCACCTTTATTTTTTATAACAAGTCCTATCTATTTTGTTTCGCCAATAAATATCCTCTTTTCAATCAATATTATAAACATGACAGCCGAAGTATTAACTATGAATAATACAAATGTCATTTGATATTTGCAGTTACATGTGTTATAATTCTCCATTTATTTTGTGTTAAATTTCTGCTAATTTGATATTATTGTAACTTCTAATTTATTTAATATTATTGTAGTCAAGCGCATTAAAAAAATTAAAAGTCATTAAATTCTTTTGTTAAAAATCAAGGTGTGAAAATAATGTATATGTAAATATTGATAAATGAAAAATAATTAAATTTTAATTTGTTATATATTTGAATTTTAAATTTATACATTATCTTATTATAAGATAATTCTTACTTGTTTTTTTTTCTTTGATTTGCAAAGAAAAATTCTAATGTGGCTCTTTTTTACATATGTGTTATTTTTATAATAAAAAAATTATTAAAATATGAGACTATCCCTCAAAATAAACATAAAGGTATGTATAAAAAATCAAAAGATTTTGTTTTAATTAATGAAATAATTTATTTTATATACTGGATGGTTATCATTACTAAAATAAAAAATTCTTTTACATTTAACTATATTAAGAATCATACTGTTGTTTGACTTCAATCATATATTTAAAGAGGACATGATGCATAGCTTACCGTATGAATGCCCATTTATATATGTTGGTGTTAAAATGCCAAATTATAAAAATTTTATATACCATTATTGAAAGACATTTGAATTTATATATGAACTTCTTAAGTTTGTGACTCTCAATGAAACATTTAGGTTAACTTATGTATACCTTTAAGTGTTAACCCGATGTTAACCGGCATGTTTACCGAACAAGCTAGGAATTGATTGGAATCAGTAGCTGCTTAGATTCATAGTCAGACTCACGTTTCTAAGCAAGTAAATGTGCATCGAGCTTTGTCCGCATTATTCATTTTTCTCAAGAAAATACAAAACAAAAATTATTCACAAATTATTGCAGACGGGCCTTGGGCTCAATTGTACGCAAAGTCCATTACAGTGCAAGTCTATCTACGAAAGGGGAAATACAAACAAAAAGAAATAAATGTGGGAACCGAAAGCCGTGGTCACCTTCAAATCATCACCGAGCTCTTAAGGGAGGCCCTCAGCTACAGTAAGAAGCTCAAGAGGCTTAACAGGCGACCGAACCAAGGGAAAAAGAGCGGGTTAGGAGGCAACACAATCGGTTGGAACCAAACAAAATGATGGAATCTAACCAGAGAGTTAGAGCAGCAAAAGTACCAAAAGGTAATAACAATCAAAATCACAACTCGTGGGGAACAAAGGGGAAACTTTTGGGGTTTCATAGGATGAAATTTAAACCCATTAGAATTGTAACCGAAATAGAATTGAAGTAATGGCTCCCAAGGTGGGGGTCCAGGGAAAGAAAGCTCTAGGTTTCTAGACTGAGAGATCAAGACTTGGAGAAGTTTGAAAGTACCTAAACGAGGCAAAATCAAAGGCCCAAGCAACATCAAAACACGTGAACCATGGTCCAAAAATGTTAAATAGGAAACCTCGGATTCATAGCCAGACTAAACGAATGGCAATGTACATCATAGCCCCCCCCAGCTCCATGGAGGCCCTGGGCCCAACTATTAGCAAAAATAGAACCAAAAATGGCCATAAGTACCTAACGAGAAGCAAATCAATAGTTAGAACATGCCAAAAGTCAATTGAATTTTGACAGAAACTCAAGACTGAGCCAAGAGGCCACAATAACAAAGGCACAAAAAATGAGCGAGTTTTAATAGTGTAGATAGTGGGGTCATACCACCTACAACAAATCACAGAACAAAAGATGGATGGGCAAACAAAACAATGTAGCATTATGGGGACAATAGCATAAAAGGAACTTCTCTCTCCACCGAAGGAAAAGCACAAACACAGAAAAACAAAAAACAAAAAAGAAGGGTTGAATGTGCCACAATATAGCAGAGAACAATCATTGGGACGTAGACAAGTTTTTGAAAATCACATAGGGATTATAAAAATCTTAGTAGAGTGAGTAGGTATTGAAGAAGAGCATAAGTAAGTGGGGACCGAAGGGCTCAATTCTACATCAAGACGGAAGATCAGAGATAGAGGTACCACTTATCTTAGGGACATCCGACATTTTTTTTTTTAATGAATTTTTTTTTCCAAAATTTGTTAGGAAGTTCATTAATGTCAGCTATATAATTATCCTCTTTTGTCATAAATATATAAATCTGATGTATTTGAACCTAAGAACTCATGCCACGTACGATTAAATTTTGTGCCAAGTTAAGAATTTCTCAATTGCTAGAATATATATATATATAGATACACACACATGTACATCTTATAAGGATCAAGATTATATGAAGAAAGAAAAAGGGGGCTCTATTTAAGAAGATATAAATTGCTTATTTCTATTTTATTTTATTATAATTAATATCTAATATATAAGTTGATGATCTAATAATAATATTTGATAAGAATAAGCAATTATTAAAAGTTTCCTAACAAACTAAAAGATTATACTTGAATTTTTTATATATATATTTTTTACACTCAACTTTTTTTTTTATATACATTTGCATTCCTCTTTCGGAAGTAATATCATTAATTTTTTTAATCTTTTTTCCAAGTTGAAAACATACAACTTGTTTGCCATTAAGAAATTACAAAAAATTTGCAAACAAACTAAAATTGTTACACTTTAATATTTTCCCTTTTAGTTTTTCACATTCACGTCTTCCTTTTACATTTTTCTTCCTCCAACGGATGTAATATATGTTAAACAATTTGTATGCAGATTTAAAATTTTTGAATGGGTTATTTTGTTGTATAGTTATTCTTAATTTTATAAGCAAAATTATCAAATTAACCAATTCAAATCATAATCATTTATAATGGTTTAATTAAATTTTACTCATTACCAAGTTTACTTGTAATTTTAAAATTAATTAAATTGTTGCTAGTGTTAAGTTTTGACATACAAGTAAAAGGCTCAAAATGAAACTCAATTTAGATAATTATTTAGCAAAAGCAAGTAAAAAATACTTTTTGGTTTTTTTTTTAATTATTGAGATAACCAATATGAATTCATCTATGATTATATGTTATTCATTTCTTTAATGAAATTTTCAGAATGAAAATACCAAAATTTTGACATATTTTTGTCCACAGCAAATTTGCCCACAACCATACTTGCTGATTTGATTTTACTTCTCCTATTCTGATAAACATTGTGGAACATGTTGAAGAAAAACTAGAAATCGTAAATGGGGCTTTATATATTGATTACTGAAAGGATTAGCGCAAGACCAGACTACTGCACACGACTTCAAGAGTCATGATGGTATTACAGGACATCATTGTCGCAATTCTCGGGAGCAAATTGGAGTTCATTGATGTTGCCATCATAAGTGATGCGCATGTTTTGTTGATGCCATGACCCTAAGATTGATTTGCCATTTCCTCCCATTAAAGCGACACAAAAAAATCCACATCTTCGATCACCAGGGAAGTGAACGTTTCGGGCTTCAACAGGATAGTCAGCACCGTCAAGATGATATGTCATTGTAGGAAAATCGTTAAAATCAGGAGGATACTTGTAGCATAGATCCATATTGCCCGGCCCATTCCATTCTCTTTGAAGATTTCTGGCATCGTAGTATGCCTGAAACGATGCCATAACTTCATGATATGCGTTACACTCCCCGATCGTGGTTTGGTCAATTCGGGAGAGGATAGTTCCGCTGTCTATAAGTAAACCACCACTTGCATCTGGTCTAACTTCAAATTGGCCAGGATGGAATCCTAGACGTACATCCCCTACGCTAATGTCCAACAGATTTAAGTAATATTTATTACTTCTAGGAACTGCGAACCTTATCGTTTGGACATTTTGCGGAGGGGGTAGAATGTTATCACCAAACCTGAGGGCCCCGGTTCGCTGCTGTAATTGAGTGAATGGGGCCAAGCAATAGGAGAATCGACGATTAAGTTCGTTAGACAACTGTGACATAATTGAGTCTTGCCTCTTGTTTAGTCCTAGAATGCCTGACGTAACCTCAACTTCAGAAGTCGCAATGACACGCTGGCTATCTACTGAGCAACCAAAGACAATAGCATGAATGGGTCTGCGGCCATTTGGACGCACCGATATATGGGGTTATTGCCTGAACAAAATGGGTAGCTAGAAGAAGTACGAGGATCGTAGATAGGATCACGCTGCCTGAAACAGTTGACGCAAGGCTCACACTGGGTCCATAGTAGGCCACTAGCTGTGTCGACAGCTAGGAACAAGTTTTTCCTAATTTCGAGTCCAATTGCAATACTCACCAAGTAGTAGAAACTTTGACGTACAGTTGGAAGATGGAGGTCATCTGCAGGGTCTGTTGTATCATTTGGACGCAAAGTGTTTTCCAAATAATCACCTCTCTCTTTAGAAAATCTAATCAATCTTTCCATTCTTTCCACGTAACAGAGATTTCCAGGGTACAGTGGAGACTCAGGAGAATCCCTAGAAAAAAGTTTCAGACTGAAGCCACTAGACTCAGAAGACATAGTGAAATACAATTGGAAACAAAAGCAAATAGCAACTAATGACAAAATTTCCACTCTAATCATCCTTACAGGAAAGGATGGATGATGTTACTGTAATTCATTAACATGGTTACAAAAATATATAGCTTTTGTGATGTCTAAAATGACTATCTTGTGCTGTTGTGCCTCATTGCATTTATCATCCTAGCCAGATCCATTGTCCTGATCGTTAAGAAAAGGGGAAAGAAAAAATTCTGGTTAATGGTTAATTATTGGTTTGATGTGCATCCGTAATTTTCCTAATTCCCACAAATAAAAAGATACAGATACAATTTTGGGTAAATAAAGTAGATAAAGAAAAATTCACTTAAGAAGTAAGAATATTTTTTAAAATTTAAAAAATATTATAGTTTTTTTTGTAAGATTTATAATCAAATTTAGAATCAAATTAAAATTTAGGATAAAAATTAGCATGTAAAACAATAAATGAAAGTTTCCCTGAAGAAATTTTGCTTAAAAAGTAAGAAATTATTGGTTTATATTTCATTTTTTCATAATCAATAAATATTACAAAAGCTGATAATTTTGTAATATTTGGTAACAAACAAAAATGAATAAAATTTAAACTTTATTCTTTTAATTCTTCACATTCACTATATCTCCTTTTACATTTTCTTTCCTCTTATGGATATAACATTATTAATTTTACATTTTAATTTTTCTAAGTTTATAATAGTCTATCTTTACAAAAATTTTTACAATTTTTAAATAGTATTTGATAATATTGAATAATTAGAAAGAGTTTACAAAAAAAATTAAAATTGTTATACTTTAAATCTTTTATTTTTAATTATCCTTATTTAATATTTTTCCTTTTACATTTTCTTTTTCCTTAATAATGCAATGTCATTAATATTTTTTTTATTTGTTCTAAGTTGAAAATATATTAAATTTCCAAAAATTGCAGTATTTGATGATATTGAGCAATTACAAAAAAAATTTAAAAAAAATAAAATTGTTATACTTTAAACTTTTTACTTTTACTATTCATATTTAATATTTTTTATTTTACATTTTCCTTCTTCTTATTAATGAAATGTCATTAGTGTTCTTTTTTTTTATTTTTTATAGTTTAAAATATAACAATTTTACAAAAATTTGTACAATTTTAGATAACATTAAGCAATTACAAAAATTTTTTAAAAAAACTAAAATTGTTATATTTTAAACCTCTTACTTTTAACTATCCATATTTAACATTTTTCTTTTTACATTTTCCTTCTCCCTATTAATGCAATGTCATTAATGGTTTTTTAAATTTTTTCCAAGTTTAAAATATACCAATTTTACAAAAAATTTGTTTTATTTCTTAATCTATTACCTTTACCTCTTAAAGTATCAAAAAATTGATCTTCTTTTTTGTCAAGCAAACAAGTAACAAAGCAAATATATTTTCAAAAAATAAGCACATGGATAAACATGAAAGTATACTTTGGCAAATGATCAACTTGAATTCTTTCTAGTATGTTTCATCATTTTGAATTTCAAATATGTAAGTAAGGTCAATTTAAGCACATAGAAAATTCAATCGTGTATATACACGAGGATATAAGTTAACAAAATGGCTCCCCTTTATAGATGTATGAAATTGAAATCTTAGCAAATTCATATAAAACCAACCATTCTTATCCTCCTCAATCATGCAATATCGACTTAATAAGTATAGAATCTTTAAGCACTTGAGAGATATAATCAATCAGTAGATATCAAATAATGTATTCCCTTATAAGTCATATTCCCATTTTTATACAAATGGAATGCTCCCCCTATATTATGCAAATCATGTAAAGAAGTTACACATGAATACTTCTAATGCTTGATATCAACCTCTTAGGCATGAAGGCATATGCAATTTAAATAAGCTAACAAATGAAATATCAATCCATCTAGCCATTTGGTATGGAATATTACCAATCATAACTTTATATTTCTTCTCATCCACATTCCTACAATTTCTACTCTTGTCAAGTTGAATGAAAATTGTCCTTAGTGTGACATAAGACTTTGAATCATCCATGCCAAACCTATTGAATAATTCATATATTAATTGCTTGGTTGATATAGATTCCACTTAAACTTTTCTTGATTTTAACTAGAGGAAAAAGTTTATTTTTCTGTTATGCTTTTTTAAACTTCTTTTTATATTAATGGTGAATTCTTTGCACAAACTTTTATTAGTAGAATTAAATATCATTAATATAAATTTAAATGAAAAGGTATTTTGACTATATTTTGATTTATAAATTTATTATTTATTTAAACTGTATTTAAATTTCACTTCTCATATTTTTCAACAAGTAGTATCAAGGATGAATATGGTAAAAAAGGAAGACACTTACAAGCAATAAACTCAAATGGAATAATAAAGCATGATTTTAAAAAAAGAATTGTAATATATGCACACCTAAATGTAATTCTTAGAATATTAATATACATATACTCTAAAATTAAGTAAGGTTAGTTCATAAATAGATTTTGTGGTGTAGTAATAAACTTAATAATAATGAGCTCTCTACCATCTCCTTAACAAGTAATATCATAACTAAAATTTTGATAAAAAAATAAATATGAATAACAAATAAATTTTATAATTGATGCTTTTATATATAAAAAAAGAAAAAAATAGATTAAATTTATCATAAATAAGTTTAAATAAAATAATTAGATGTAACTCTTAATAAAAGAATTATAATTATTGTAATAAATATTATTAATACTAAATAAATTTATTAATATAATTTTTATTTATATTTTGTATTAAATAATTATAATAATTTACTAATTTCTATTATTATTATTATAATAAATATTAATAATATTAGAAAAATGTTTTAATATAAATTATATTTATTTTTTATGATAATTAAATATATTTTAATTATATCATTATTATTTATTTTTTTACTTTTAATTTTGATTTTAAATTTAATTAAAAATCTACAAAAAAATTATTCTAATCCTAAACTAAACCAAATTTATTATAAAATCTAATATTTCACTTTTACTTTTATGTAATTCTAATTTCAATTTCAATTTCACTTGTTATTATACCCAATAAAACAAATAGCCTTGCATGTTATTCTTTTGGGCTTCTTGCCTCCATGCTGAATTTTTTCTTTTTTACCGTACAAAGTATAATATAAATTTCACTAAAATAGTTTCATTGACAGGAAGTGTTATAAGATAAAGAGATAAGGCATTATATATATATATATATATATATATATATATATATGTATGTATGTATGTATGTAATGCGACAGTATTACATCAGCCTATACTTCATTAATTTTTATCGTGCTCCATTATGTTATGTTAAACATATTTCTGAAAATGATGGAGAATCAAATAAACTTGATCAACGCTTTCTGTCCCCTGCCACTTTCAGTCATTGGACTAAAAAAAAAAAACAAAAAGAAACAATTCCATACGACAATCCATTTTCGTAGTTTATCTTTCCTTGTGAAATGACCATGAGGACAGGCTTTGGTTATTTGCAATCACATGCATGAGTTTTGCAAGCCTTGCTTTCGGAATTGAGAACCGCCATGCAGCAACCGAAGCCAATTTAAACAGCAAAGGTCAGAACTTTACAAAGTGGAAAGCTCAAAACAAGCAAAAGACTTTCAAATTCAAAAGACAGGCTGCAATTCATACTGGAAGCCAAATTCAACATACATGTACACGACATCAATCTTATGGATTGTTGTATCAAATTGCTGTCTGCCTTATAAGAGCATCGTGGAATTTCCGATTAGTGTTAGTGTCGGATATCCATAAGAAGGGACAAAATAATACAAAGTAAGAAGAAACCAGGCACAATGGTCCTTCAGGATGGTAAAATCCTTCGTGATAATATGGATGAATATCGATGGCAGAATATCAACAAAACAAAGGTTCTCGCAGCTGGACTCTCGCATCTGGACGCCATTTGTCATACATAAAAGATAGGATGAAAACCTGATAAAAATTTAAAATTAACTTGCAATCTAATCCAAGTCACCTGTAGCATGAAAATGTAAGTTAAAAGCAATTATATAATAAAAATGAGAAAGTCCAATCAAGAGAAATGTGAGCTGCTGCCAAATTTGTGCGATGACCGAATAACCAAGAATCCTCTTACCGTAAAACAGTTTGCACTTTTGTTGTCTCTACCCGCCACCGCATTTCTTTCTTTACAGAAAATGTTTTTCATAACTGATGAATAGCATCTAACTTAGGACCATCAACGCCAGGTTCCTCTTCCCCACCATTGCATATTATCGTTCCATTGCCACCTTCACTTGGATTTGTCTGCATTAAAAGCTTGTGTCCTCAAGACATGAAAAGCTTATTTGCCATTGCATGGGAAAAAAAAAATAATCACACAACAATGATTTAAACAAAGGGAGGACAAATAAAGTCGATGATTTCTCTTCTCAAATCTACACAGCTGATACTGAAAGCTTATTGCTGTGACCCCATCTGTTTAATTGTTAAATTCCAGGAATATGTTGACAGTGATGAGCTGCAGCGATAGAAGCTTCAGTGGTAGGCTTTGCTGAGATGTGAGAGGGATTTTTACTAATCATTGCTTAAAATGCCACATTGTCTATATTTCTTAGTCTTATCTTCACCTTTCCTCACTCTTCAGAACCCCTGGGCTTCTGCAGAGTACTTCAGAAACCCGAAAGAGCCAGAGTATGTACATATATCATGTGAAATCCTAGTACTTGTACAAAGAATGATCATCTCACTCAGAAATCTGTGGTTCCTGCTTCATTTGCTTTGCTATCATGTCAATCAAGACCATTGACATGCTTATTTGGACCATGTTCTGATGGAAGCCATATTGTACCAGTTCAAATTAACAAAGGAGTTAATACTTTGCAAAACCTTGGAGGACCAACGACAAGGACAAGGTCAAAGAAAATAAAAGAAGCTCTCAACAACTTGTTGTATGATATTTACTATCAAGAAGTTGCTAAGTACGAGTTAAGGATGATGGAGGCTTCACGAAGACTTGCGAATGTATCATCTATAGAGGAATTCGAGAACCATGACCTTGGGAAGGAAGTTGGATTTGGGAGCCCATATTTGAGCATTTAAATGGGTTATTTTCATGGGTTATTATTATTATTTAGTGGGTTGGACCAATTTCCTTAATAAGCCCATCTTATTAGCATATAAAAAGGGGTGGCTGGCAGATTGGACGAATTTCCTTAGTAAGCCTATCTTATTAGCACATAACAAGGGTGGCTGACAGATTGGACGAATTTCCTTAATAAACTCATCTTATTAGTTAGGATTTAGGGGGGGCTAGTATATAAAAAGGGTGGTTAGAGTGGAGGACGACATATGATGAATGTATGACCTATTTTCTCTGGTTCTTTGAGAACTAATTCTGAACTTTCATACTTGAGTGTGTTAGTTCAATAAACTTATCTTCTTCAACGTTTTGTTGTTGGGAGTGGCGTCTGAATCTTATAGTTCTGGTTCTTAGTTGTTTATAATCATCGGGTTAGAACTCCAAAATCCCTTAACCTTTGTTAAAACGATCATATACCAACATTGGTGTTGGGTTCCGTTTACAAATAATCGGAGTTCATATCATTTGGTATCAGAGCCTTGGCTCTAACTCAGGTTAGTTATACTTTTGTTATCATCTCTTTCGTGTATTGTTCATTGTTGATTGAATAATCAATAAAAGAAACAAAAAAACACAAAAAAGAAAACAAAAACAAAACAAAATCATGTATTTCGTGAGTTTCTTTTCTGATATTTGTTTCTTCTAGAGAAGTACCCATTAGTAAACCCAAAAAAAAAAAAAAAAAATGGGTTCATTGCTCAATTAGTCATTTACTCAATTATATTCGATAACTGATTGTTGTCCAATTGCACTGCTCATACCATTGAATTCCTTGTTATTCTGTTTGCTTTATTGCCCATCTTTTTGGCTGTGTCACTTCTTTGAAGAGGTAGGTATAGGATTGATATATTCAAATTTTGTTTGTTTTGAATTTAGTTTGCTTGGAACTATTGAAAGAGCTCTTAAAATCTTACAATTCATTGTGTGAAACACGAGAGTTGAGGACTACTATAGTCGAGTGGAGTGCAAACACGCCAGGGAGTGAGTTTTGTGAGGTATATTCTTTCTTTACTAACAATCTGATATACATAATGTCCAATGCTAAAGAAGGCAGTTTTCCACATGGAGAAGAGGAAGTAGTTGTTCCAAATTTTAAATTGCTTATGAAATCCTTAGAGTAGAAGTTTGATAGGATTGACCAAATGTTTTGGGAAGTTCGAGACAGGATGGATAAAATAGAAGGGGAATCGAGTGTCAATCCTAAGAGGCCAGCTGGGAGGGTCACGAAGGAGCAATTTGAACATGACTTTGGTAAAGATGATGATGATTATTGTGATAATGGTGATAATGCTAGTAGAAACTTTAGAGGTGGTTTTAAAGGAGGACGTGGTAATAGGAATGGTAGAGGAGTAAAAGGCAATGGAAATGTTCATGATAGGTATAATACAGGTTGGGATAATAGAAATAGAGTGGAGGAAAGAGTAGACAAAAATCTTAGTAGTATTAAAATGAAAATACCTTCTTTCCAAGGGAAAACTGACCCTGATGTCTATTTGGATTAGGAACGAAAGATAGAATTAATATATGAGTGCCACAACTTCTCTGAGGAGAAGAAAGTGAAGTTAGCTGTGGCAGAGTTCACTGATTATGCTGTCGTATGGTAGGACCAGCAAGCTACCACCAGGAGAAGAAATTTTGAGAGAACTATAGAAACTTGGAATGAGTTTAAGACTGTGATGAGAAGGAGATTTGTTCGTAGCTCTTATTATAGGGACTTGTATAACAAGTTGCAGAGCCTTACCCAAGGTTTCAAGAGTGTGGAAAAGTACCATAAGGAGATGGAAATTGTTATGGTTAGGGCAAATGTGATGGAGGATAGGGAGGCAACCATAGCTAGGTTCCTCCAAGGGTTGAATAGAAGCATAGCTGATGTGGTAGAACTACAGCACTATGTAGAGTTTGAAGACATGGTGCACATTGCCATGAAAGTTGAAAGGCAACTTAAGGGAAGGAGCACTTCTAGATATAATCAGAACTTAGGTTCATCTATTTGGAAGTTGAACTAGGGGAAGAAGGAAGAGAAGATGACTTTTAAGCTTAAAACCAATTCACATAAACCCTAAACTAGTGGGGGCAGCCTGGAAAGGGGAAAATTTGAAGAAAAACTTGAGGGCACCCAAGGAAAAACTAGAGACATCAAATGCTTTAGATGTCTGGGTAGGGGTCATGTGACTTCACAATGTCCTAACAAGAGAACCATATACCTTAAGGAGAATGGTGACTATTTGTCTGGCAGTGATGCTAGTGATAAAGACCAAATGCCACCACTAAAGGATGCTAGTGATGTTGATGAAGGGATAGAATATCCATAACATGGTAGAAGGCTTTTAATAGCAAGGAGAGCCCTTAGTGTGCAGGTTAAGGAAGAGGATGATGTTGAGATGCAGCGGGAAAATATTTTCCATACTCGATGTTTAGTTCAAGATAGACTTTGTTACTTGATCATCGATGGCGGTAGTTACATTAATGTAGCAAGTACAGAGTTGGTGGAAAAATTGAACTTACCTACAACCAAACATCCTGAACCATATAATTTGCAATGGTTGAATGACAGTGGAGTGGTAAAAGTGACTAAACAAGTTGTGGTTCTATTTTCCATTGGCAGATATAAGGACGAACTCTTTTGTGATGTTGTACCTATGTAGGCCCGGTATTTGTTATTAGGTTGTCCTTGACAATATGATAGAAAAGTTTTGCATGATGGTTACAAGAATCGCTATTCTTTCACCATGGATGGAAAATCATTTACACTTGTTCCATTGACTCCAAAACAGGTGTATGAAGACCAAGTGAGACTTTATGAAAGTGAGCAAAAGAAGAGAAGCAAAAAAAAGAGAGAGTCGAGAGAAAAGAAAGTGAAAGGGAGAAAAAGAAGATAAATGCATTTGAGAGTGCTAAGTACAAGAGTGGTCAAGTTCACAAGAGTGAAGATGAAAGAAAACAAGTGAGTGTGTTTGCAAAAGTAGCAGATGTTAGGGTTGCCTTTCAAGCTAAGCAACAAATGATCTTAATCCTTTACAAGAATTCTTATTTCTCTAACATTAACCTTGATTCATCTTTGCCTAGTGCTATTTCATCTTTGTTGTAGGATTATAATGATGGATTCCCCGAAGAGATCCTAGATAGTTTGCCACCGAGGAGAGAGATTAAAGATCACATTGATCTTATTCTTGGAGCTCCCATTCCCAATAAGCCAGCATATAGAAGTAATCCTGAGGAGACAAAAAAGCTTCAGAGGCAAGTTGATGAGTTGATGAAGAAGGGACATGTAAGGGAAAGTATAAGTCCATGTGTAGTGCTGAAGAGTATTGTGTCAGACCGTGATGCAAAATTTTTGAGCCATTTTTGGAAAACATTGTGGGGTGCTGATTTGAGGATAAATCATTTTGAGGAGAGCGGGAATGATGGAAGCCATATTCTACCAGCTCAAATCAACAAGGAAGTCAATACTTTGCAAAACCTTGGAGGACCAATGACAAGGGCAAGGTCAAAGAAAATAAAGGAAGTTCTCAACAACTTGTTGTGCGACATTTACTATCAGGAAGTTGCTAGATACGAGTTAAGGATGATGGAGGTTTCGCCAAGGCTTGCGAATGTGTCATCTATTGAGGAATTCAAGAACCATGACCTTGGGAAGGAAGTTAGATTTGGGAACCCATGTTTGGGCATTTAAATAAGTTATTTTCATGGGTTATTATTATTATTTAGTGGGTTAGACCAATTTTCTTAATAAGTCCATCTTATTAGCATATAAAAAGGGGTTGCTGGCAGATTGGACGAATTTTCTTAGTAAGTCCATCTTATTAGCACATAACAAGGGTGGCTGGCAGATTAAATGAATTTTCTTAATAAACTCATCTTATTAGTTAGGGTTTATGTTATTGCAAATGGTAAATTGAAGAAGAAAGTAACATCAGAATTTTACGTGGTTTAGTCTATGAGACCTACATCCACGGGAAGGAGAGAGGGAATATTCTTATTAGTAGAGAAAGTGTGTTACAGGATACAAAGAGTGTGGCTCCTCTCAAATTTCTCTCTCTTTGTCATAACCCTATTATGCCTATTTATATAGGAATATAAGAAGGGTAAAAGAGTAATTTGGAATACAAGGCATATTCCAACAAATCTTCACCTTGCATTGTATTCTCTAAACACACAACAAAATAAAATCCTTCTATCTCACCTCTAAATGGCTCCTCAGAGCTAGTCAATCAAAACGAACACCAATCAAGTCCAAGCAATGCTTGAACTTACTAGTTAAAACTGGTTTCGTCAACATGTCAGCTGGATTGTCTGCAGTAGTGACCTTCTTCACTGAAATCAAACCTTGAGATATAACATCTCGCAAGAAATGGTATCTAACATCAATGTGTTTGGTCCTCTCATGATACACTTGATTTTTGGTCAAGTGTATAGCACTCTGATTGTCACAGAATACGGTGGTTGTTTCCTGTGATAAACCCAAATCAGTGTCCAAACCTTTCAACCAAATAGCTTTCTTGACTGCTTCTGCTATTGCCATATACTCAGCTTCAGTAGTGGAAAGAGCAACTGTTGATTGCAATGTTGCCTTCCAACAAATGGCACTGCCTGAAAGAGTGAAAACATAACCAGTTATTGATCTTCTTCTGTCAAGGTCACCTGCATAGTCAGAATCCACAAAACTAGTAATCAACCTACTGCCTCTGCTGAACATCAGTCCTACCTCTGTAGTGCCTCTAAGATACCGAAGTATCCATTTAACTGCTTGCCAATGTGCTTTCCCAGGATTAGCCATATATTTACTGACTGCCTGTGAAATATCTGAATGAGTGCAAACCATAGCATACATAACACTGCCCACTGCACTAGAGTGTGGAACATGTGACATATATTCCTCCTCCTCTAGGCTATTGGGTGACAAAAAGGCTGAAATTCTGAAGTGTGAAGCCAAAGGAGTACTTACCGGTTTGCAACTCATCATCCCAAAGCGATCAAGAACCTTTTCGATGTACCTTTTCGATGTACCTTTTCTGTAAAAGGCGCAACTCTCCTTCTTTCCTGTCTCTGGTGATCTCCATGCCCAAAATCCTCTTTGCAGCTCCCAAATCTTTCATCTCGAAATCTCTACCAAGTAGCTTCTTCAAACTATTAATCTCAGATATGCTTGTAGAGGCAACAAGAATATCATCTACATATAGTAGCAAATAGACAAATGATCCATCATGAAGCTTCCTATGGTAGACACAACTGTCATACTCACTCCTTGAGTAACCATGACCTACCATAAAACTGTCAAACTTCTTATACCATTGTCTAGGAGACTGCTTTAAACCATATAAAGATTTCTTCAACCTGCAAACATGATCCTCCTTGCTTACAATTTAGAAACCCTCAGGTTGATCCATATAAATGACTTCCTCAAGATCGCCATGTAGAAAAGCAGTCTTGACATCAAGCTGCTCCAGTTCCATATCATACATAGCAACCATAGCTAGAAGCACACGAATGGAAGTGTGCTTTACAACTGGAGAAAATACCTCATTGAAGTCAATCCCTTCTTTTTGGCTATAACCCTTCGCAACCAGACGTGCCTTGTACCTTGCATCTTCAACTCCTGGGATTCCCTCCTTCTTCTTGAAGATCCATTTACAGCCAACAGTCTTTTTATCTTTGGGAAGTTTCACTAAGTCCCAAGTCTGATTCTTATACAGGGACTCAATTTCCTCAGTCATAGCAATACTCCAATGGGAAGATTCGGCACAAGTGATAGCCTCTAAGTAGTTTCTAGGTTCATTATACTCCACCTCTTCCGCTACTGCCAAACAATAAGCAAAATCTGAGTATGAAAACCTGGCTGATGGTTGATAGTCCTTCTGGGTCTATCTTTGGCAATACTGTACAGCTGTGCCTGTTAAGTATCTTGAGTATCCTCGACTGTTTCTGAAGTGTCAACCTGAATCTGTTGACCTGACTTAGAAGGAATATCACTTTCAAACTCCACCTGCTGTGTGGAACTCCCACTATCTTCATCGTTTGGCCATAAGACTTCCTCTTTTGGATGCAACATAGCGGATTCATCAAATGTCACATCTCTGCTGATGAGGAATTTTGGAGACTTAGGGTCTGGACACCACAACCTATAACCTTTCACACCAGAAGCATAGCCAAGAAAAATGCATTTCTTAGCCCTCGGTTCAAGCTTTCCCTCATTAACATAAGCATAAGCAGGACAGCCAAATATCTTCAAATCAGAATAATCTGCAGGTTTGCATGACCACACCTCTTCAGGTGTCTTACACTCAATGGAAGTACAAGGAGATTGATTTACCAACCAACAATCTGTATTAACAACTTCTGCCCAAAACTCCTTGCCCAAACCTGCATTGGATAACAGACATCTAGCTTTCTCTATCAAAGTCCTATTCATGCGTTCTGCAACTTCATTCTGCTGTGGAGTTTTTACAACTGTGCGGTGTCGTACAATGCCTTCAATTTTGCAAAACTCATTAAATTCGTTATTTCAAAATTCAAGGTCATTATCTGTTCTCAGCCTCTTAATCTGCTTCCCAGTCTGTTTTTCAAGTAAAGTTTTCCACTGCTTGAAGGTTCCAAACACTTGACTTTTATGTTTCAAGAAATAAACCCAAACTTTACGAGAAAAATTATCAATGAAAGTGAGCATATAAGCAGCACCCATACCTTTAAAGAGAACCTGAGAAGGACCCCAAAGATCTAAATGGATGTAGTCCAATGTTCCCTTTGTTTTATGGATGGCTGTACTGAAACTCAACCTCTTCTGCTTCCCAAAAACACAATGCTCACAAAATTCTAATTTTCCAGTGTTCTGACCACACAAAAGACCTCTCTTACTCAAGGCAGCCATACCTCTTTCACTCATGTGTCCCAACCGCATGTGCCACAACTTCGTCACGTCTGAATCTGAAATTGAAGTGGAAACTGCAGTTGAGTCTGTGACTATCGAACCATGCAAGAAATACAATGTGTCAATTCTGGCAGTCTTCATTAATACAAGAGCACCTCTAGAAACCTTCAGAACTCCACCTTCACACCCAATCTTGCAGCCATTCTTCTCAAGAGTGCCCAAAGAAATAAGATTCTTCGTCAAATCTGGAATGTGTTTGACCTCATACAAGGTCCTAATGACACCATCATGCATCTTAATCTGCACTGTACCAATCCCAGCAACCTTACATACGTGATCATTACCTAATAGAACACCACCATTGATTGGCTTGTAAGTGGTAAACCATTCTCTATTAGGAGTCATATGTTGCGAGGCTCCAGTGTCCATGATCCAGGTATCTTGAAATCTGCCTTGGCCTTGAGTGACATAAAGCATATCATCACTCTCATTTGCTGCCACATGAGCTTCTCCTGGTGGATGATTCTTCTGATTACTGTCGTTTACTTTCTGCTTGTTTTTCAACTTGTAACGATCAGACTTGATGTGCCCTTTCTTCTTGCAATAATTGCAAGTCAAATTCTTGTGCCTTGATTTCGATCTTGATTTTCCTGAATTTCGACCTCTCTCCTTTGATCTTCCTCGATCAATAATCAAACCAACACTCTGATCTGATGTCTCAGAAAATGTCAAACTACTATCAATTTTCTCCTTGGCCTGCAAATTAGTCTTGACATTCTCAAGGGAAATATCTTCCCTACTATAGATCATAGTATCTCTAAAGTGCTTGTATGAAGGAGGCAAAGAACACAATAGCAATAAAGCTTGATCCTCATCGTCAATATGAACATCAATCTTACTCAAATCAGTAACAATCGAACTAAACTCTCCAATATATGATTTCAAAGAAGTACCTTCTGACATACGAAGAGTATAAAGGCGTTACTTTAATCTGAGTCTGTTAGTCAAAGATTTCGTCATGTACAGACTTTCCAATTTTAGCCACGCACCAGTTGATGTTCTTTCACCGAGGATTTCTCTCAAAACTTCATTTCCCAAACTGAGTTGAATCGAGGATAGAGCTCTTTCATCCATGTCATCCCAATCTGCATCAGACATTGACTCTGGTTTCTTCTCCTTGCCATGTAAGGCCCTTTTTGTACCTTCTCGCGTCAGAATTGCCATCATTCTAACTTGCCACAGTGCAAAATTGGTGTTTCCATCAAACTTCTCAATTTCAGACTTAACCGTTAATGAAAATGAAGAAGCCATTGCAACAAAACACCCACAACGAAAATTGAAGAATACAAATTTATGGCCCAAATCACAATTTGCCTCCGACGTTAAAACAGTACTAACGGCGTTAAAACAGTACTAACGACGTTAAAACAGTGCTGATGGCGTTAAAACGCTACTGACGCCGTTTCTACAGTGCCGATGTCGTTTGCCTCCCGTCGATCTACTGTGCAACTCGCCGATCTACAGTGCCTCCGACCCGTTGGAACCCAATCTGTTCCTCTCTTCCATCGGATCTGCTCCGTTTCAACACCAAACCATCTACACCACGCCGTTTCTGTCAGATCTGTTGTTTTTTTTTTTTTTCGACGAATCGGTGGGGGTGGCTAAAAGAGAAGAAAGACAAAGAAATTTTTTTTTTTCAATGGATCGCGCGCAGTTGGGTGGGTGGCCGGAGAGAGAGAAAAGAAAATTTTTTCTTTCGGCTCTGATACCAATTTGTTATTGCAAATGGTAAATCGAAGAAGAAAGTAACATCAGAATTTTACGTAGTTCAGTCTATGAGACCTACATCCACGGGAAGGAGAGAGGGAATATTCTTATTAGTAGAGAAAGTGTGTTACAGGATACAAAAAGTGTGGCTCCTCTCAAATTTCTCTCTTTGTCATAACCCTATTAACCCTATTATGCCTATTTATATAGGAATAGAAGAAGGGCAAAAAAGTAATTTGGAATACAAGACATATTCTAACAGTTTAGGGGGGCCTAACATATAAAAAGGGTGGTTAGAGGGGAGGACGACATATAATGAATGTATGAACTATTTTCTCTGGTTCTTTGAGAACTAATTCTGAACTTTTATACTTGAGTGTATTGGTCCAATAGACTTATCTTCTTCAACGTTTTGTTGTTAGGAGTGACGTCTGAATCTTATAGTTCTGATTTTTGGTTGTTTATAATTATTGGGTCAGAACTCCAAAATTTCTTAACTTTTGTTAGATCGATCCTATACCAATATTAATGTTGGGTTCCATTTACAAATAATTGGAGTTCATATCATGTTCATACAAAGAATTTTGTGGGGAAAGCGAAATGTTATTTGCCTGCTGTGCTATCATGTATCAAGTAATGAAAGAGAAAACCTCTCAAGTTTCACCAATTACTAACATCACACATCATCAGTGTGTCGTTTCTTTGATGAATGCCAGGATCCTCCTTTGAAGCCAATTCAACACTGTTACCACGACACGACTCAGCATTGTTCTTAAAGGCATTCAAATCTTCGTTACCAGAATCAGCATTGTCCTTAGGCTCGCCCCACAGTATCAAAATTTTGCCAATGATAAATTTCAATAATTGCAATCAACAGCTAAACTGATGTAAATTAGCTCCCTCTTTATTTGATTCTACATCCAGCATTCTATCACTGGTTTCTTCCTTGCCACCATCTCCAACAAATTCTACGATCCACATCCAAATACAAAAAGAAAAAAAAAAAGTTAAAAAAAAGAACAAGTGAACACAGCAATGCTATTGTCATCCATCAAGGCCCTAAACACGTAACAGCTCCACATTCCACAATGCCCGACAAGAACAAACGATCTAGGTAACAAAAACACATCATGATTGCCATCCATAAATTTCCACCTTCAACCAAAAGCTAGAGCCATTTCAGAATAAACACAGAAGGAATGCGCACAAATATACCTCACTCTGGCTTGAAGACAGCAAAGAACGGCTGAGAGGTTCACCTTTCAAGACAATCATAGGAATCCTGCTGATATCCCATCCAATAACCCTGCAAATAACTTGAGCAAAGGCCCTGTGGGCAAATTTTCTCTTTGTGTTTAATATAGCCGATGCATGCTGAGCAAGGCTCGCACAACCCTTGAACTTGTTCCAACACTTTACTTTCATCCCTCCACAGACCAAGCAATACAAATCCCCAGCGTCTTGGCTCTTCTGACACAAATCCCTCGGTTCTTGTCTTTCCACAAACAAGGCGGGAAGGAACTTGTAAACGCCGCTCTCTTCGACGCTGCATTCCTCCCCCAGACATTCATCGTCCTCATCTTCATCCTCGGATTCGGCGTCTTCTTGGCCATCCCAATCAACCCTTTTGGACAAGAACTCTTTGCAAACGCTGGACAAATTTTTTTCTGCAATTGCAAGCTCGCCATTACGGAGCTGTCGGTATCGGACACGGGGGTGGGGCCTGGAATTCTGGGAAAAGCAAGTGATTCCTTGACGGTGATGGATGAAAGTGATGTGGGAGATGCTTGGAATTCTGGGAAAAAGGAAGGGGCTTGGCCATGACCATCTTGGCCTTGGTGGTGCCAGACAGGAAGCGGGTTTATGGGGAGTTTGGTTTTTTATTTTCGTTATTATATATATCTCATTTTTAACGTGATTTTTAATTAAATTAATTTACCCATTTTAAATTAAATATTTGTATATATAATTTATTTAAATTTTGAATAAACTTAAAATAATAGTATAATTTATTTAAATGATTACAAATCATATATTTTTTTCTATGTAAATACATTAATTTTGTGTAATTTTTTATTTCAATTATAAGAATTATATAAAAAAGATTAAAATTTAAATAATATTAAAATCAATTGAAGTAATTAATTTATTTTATTTTATTTAAATTTAATATATTTTTTATTTTTAAATTTTAAGTAATTTATTATTTAAATTAAATAAATTATATACAAAAATTTTAAATTTAAATAACTTTAAATTTTATTTAAATAATTATTTAAATTAAATTTTTTATGTAAATAAGACATATTTTATTTTTTTAATTTTAAAAAATTATTATTTAAATTATTTAAATGATATTTAAAAATAAATTAAATAATATTAAATTTTATTTAAATAATTATTTTTTATTTTACCTACGAGAATCTGCCATGTTTTTATTTTTTAAGTATAAAATAAGCATGTACCATCTATACGCGCGCGCGGCACGGATTAGTGCTATCCGCGGGACTTCCAAGGACCACTAAATATATTTTTTTATCAAAACATTTATTAAACAACAATAGGTAGCACTTTTTATTTGTATAATTTTTTTAAAATTAAAATTCGAAATCTCTTACTTTTTCGGTTAGCATCCGTGTGGTTCACACTGTATTTATAGTATTTGACAAAACGTAAAATCAGAGTTAACAAAAAAATAAATAAATAAATTCTACAAGTCAGTAAAAAATTATTTTAAATTTATCGAAAAACAATTTCTACTCCCAACAAGTCGAAATTGTATTAGTTTTATAATTAATGCAATGTCATTAACGTTCTATGTTATTTTTTTAAAATTTAAAATATACTAATTTTGCAAAAGTGAATATAATTTTTAGATAAGATTTGATGATATTGAATAATTACAAAAAATTTCTAAAAAAAACTAAAATTGCTATACTTTAAACCTTTTATTGTTAATTATACACATTTAATATTTTTATTTTTACATTTTCCTTCTCCTTATTAGTATAATGTCATTAATGTTCTCTTTTATTTTTTCCAAGTTTAAAATATACCAATTTTACCAAAATTTATTCTATTTTTCAGTCTATTACCTCTCCCACTTAATGCATGAAAAAATACAAGTTCTTTTTGTCAAGCAAGTAATTAACAAAGCAAATATAATCTAAAAAATAAAACATATAGATAGACATGAATGTATACTTTGGAAAATGATTAACTTAAATTCTATTAAGTATATTTCATCATTTTGAATCTCAAAGTGTAACGATCAAAACTCCTCAAATCTGGGCAGATGAGTTATATTTTTATTCCCTTAGACTTTAAAGCCCCGAAATCCCCACAGGTATCATAGCCTATTGTCCCACATGTATCATGTTCGTTCATTTTTCCAGTCAATGGATTCCTAAGGGGTACCAAAATCATTATTGAATTAAACGTTATTCCTTAATTGATGCTTATGAGCTCTTCATTTTAAAGATCAAGGTTGGAATGATGGCCTAAGTCACAAGCACGTAATATATTTATGTGAATGCGTTCTGATGATTTTATACTAAAATGGTAGGCTCCATAATAATTTTCACTTATTTTTACACTTTTTTTTTTGTTGGATAATCAATCAATGTGATCTTTACGAGCGGACCTCATCTGGAAGCAATCCTACGAACTGCAAGGCGTTATTAAACCTTTGTCATTCATCAACAAGAAATATGATAGTGAAAAACAATGGAGCTGTTGAATAATTTCTTTGATGTCAAAAAGCAAGTATAAAAGTTCAATATTTCTTTTCTGAATTGTCAAATAGGTGACTATATATGGGCCAGGAATGGTGAATTTAAACACAAGTTCACCTTATTATTATACATTTCATAATCTAAACGGCAAGCAATAAAAGGAAAAAAAAGAAAACAAAAAGATGAAAGCTTGAGAGGTTGACATTAAGATGCAACTCCACCAATGGAGAAAGATGAGAGCAGCGAGGAAGATACAAGTGTTGGTGTTTGCTCTGTAATCAATCCGTCGATACTATTTATACAGAAATATTCATGCCCACCTGAGTTTAGCCTGCAAGGACCTCTTACTTTCTCTGTGGAACTTCTTCATCTTTTCGATCAAGTTGAATATTATTTGCCCAGAGTGACGTAATCGATTACAAAGTCGATCCAAGTTCCCTTTTATCCAACAATAAAAGCATTTGTTGCACATCAAATATTTCAGTATTCAAATAATGAATGCAATCAACTTACCATGGTATAGGAGCTCAATAGTCACAAAAAAAAAAGAAAAAAAAGAGAGAGAAAGAATAATACTGTTGGTCTTTATGATTCAAAATTAAAAAAGAGATAAAAAACAAACACTTTATGTAAATTTTTAACTTTTATTTTTTTATTGTGATATTTATATTTTTACAGTGTAATTGTCACTGAAACATCATGACAGAAAAATTCACGACATTAAGATTAGGAAACTAGATGGATATTTTGGTAAGAGTTCACTTTTATTTTCTATAGCAAGTTCTATCTATTTTTGTTTCGCCAATAAATAGTCTCTTTTCAATTAATTTTATAAATATGACAGCTTAAGTATTAATTATGAATAATAAAAATGTTATCTAATATTTATTGTTACATATGCTGTAATTCTCTATCTATTTTGTGTTTAACTTCTACTAAATTGATATTATTCTAACTACCAATTTATTTAATATTATTATAGTCAAGTGCGCCAAAAAATTAGAAGTTTCTTTTATTAAAAATCAAGAAGTGAAAAAAAAAGTGTATATGTAAGTATTAATAAATTGTAAATAACTAAATTTTGACTTATTATATATTTAATTCTTAGGTTTATACATTATTTTAATATATGATAATTGTTTCTTTTTTTTTCTTCATTTTGCAGAGAAAAATTCTAATGTAACCATTTTCTACATATATAGTATTTTTGTAATAAGAAACTGTTTTAAAATATGAGTCTATCCCTCAAATTTAAACAAGAGGGTATGTATAAAAAATGAAAAGTATTTTTTTTTGAATCAATGAAATAATTTATTTTATATGTTGAATGAGTATAATTACTAAAATTAAAAATTTTTTTATATTTAACTATATTAATAGTTATACTGATATTTAACCTCGATCATATATTCAAAGAGGACATGATGGGTAGCTTACCATATGAATGCCCATTTATATATGTTATTGTTCAAATGTAAAATTATAAGAATTTTATATACCATTGTTGAAAGATATATTTGAATTTATATATGAATTTCTTAAGTTTGTAACTCTCAATAAAATATTTAGATTAACTTATATATACTTTTAAGTGTTAACTCGATGTTAACGGGCATGTTTACGGAACGAGCTAGGAATTGATGGGAATCAGTAGCTGCTTAGATTCATTGTCATTGTCAGACTCAACGTTTTTAAGCAATTAAATGTGCATTGAGCTTTGTCCGCATTATTCATTTTTCTCAAGAAAATACAAAACAAAAATTATTCACAAATTATTGCGGACGGGCCTTGGGCTGAATTGTACGCAGAGTCCATTACAGTGCAAGTCTACCTACGAAAGGGGAAATACAAACAAAAAGAAATAAAGGTGGGTACTGAAAGCCTTGGTCACCTTCAAATCATCACTGAGCCCTTAAGAGAGGCCCTCAGCTACAGTAAGAAGCCCAAGAGGCTTAACAAGCGACAAGAACCTAGGCAAAAGGAGCGGGTTACGAGGCAACACAATCGGTTGGAACCAAACAAAACGATGGGATCTAACCAGAGAGTAAGAGCAACAAAAGTACCAAAAGGTAATAACAATCAAAATCACAACTCGTGGGGAACAAATGGGAAAATTTCGGGGTTTCATAGGATGAAATTTAAACCCATTAGAATTGTAACCGAAATAGAATTGAAGTAATGGCTCCCACGGTGGGGGTCCAGGGAAAGAAAGCTCAAGGTTTCTAGAATGAGAGATCAAGACTTAGAGGAGTTCGAAAGTACCTAAACGAGGCAAAATCAAAGACCCAAGACAAGATCAAAACACAGGAACCGTGGTCCAAAAATGTTAAATAGGAGATCTTGGATTCATAGCTAGACTAAGCAAATGGCAATGTACACCATAGGCCCCCTCCCCCTCTATGGAGGCCCTGGGCACAACTACTAGCAAAAGTAGAACCAAAAATGGCCATAAGTACCTAACGAGAAGCAAATCAATAGTCAGAACATGCCAAAAGCCAACTGAATTCTGACAGAAACTCAAGACTGAACCCGAGGCCACAACAACAAAGGTACAAAAAATGAGCGAGTTTTAATAGTGTTGACAGTGGGTCATACCACCGACAACAAATCATAGAACATACCATAAATGGGCAAACAAAACAATGTAGCATTATGAAGAGGGTAACATAAAAGGAGCTTCTCTCTCCACCGAAGGAAAAAGATGGGCAATTTCACAGAAGGAAAAGCACAAACACAGAAAAAAGAAACAAAAAGGGTTGAATGTGCCACAATATAGCAGAGAACAATCATTGGGACGTAGACAAGTTTTTTAAAAGCTGATAGGGATTAAAGAAAGCTTAGTAGAGTGAGTAAGAAGTCCAAGTATTGAAGAAGAGCATAAGTTAGTGGGGACCGAAGGGCTCAATTCTATGCATCATACACGTAAAATCTCTGAAGACATCAAGACGGAAGATCAGAGAGAGGGGTACCACTTATCTTAGGGACGCCCAACATTCTTTTTTTAATGAGTAAAATTTTCCAACTTTAAAACATACTAACTTTATAAAAATTTGTTAGGAGGTTCATTAGTGCGAGCTATATAATTATCTTCCTTCTCATAAATATAGAAATCTAATGTATTTGAACCTAAGAACTCTATATGTCAACATTTTTATACACTAGAATGCCACATACAAATTTTCATTGTTTACAATTACATTTTTGTGCCAACTTAAGAATTTCTCAATTACTAGAATATATATAGATACACCAACACACACACACACACACATGTACATTATATAAAGATTAAGGTTATATGAAGAAAGAAAAAGGGAACTTTAGTTAAGAAGATATAAATTGTTTGTTTCTATTTTATTTTATTATAATTAGTATCTAATATATAAGTTTATAATTTAACAGTGTTTTATAAAAAAGTGCAAGTGTTAAAAGTTTTCAAACAAACAAAAATGATTATACTTGATTTTTTTTTATTTCTATAAACTCAATCTTTTTCTTTTTAAATTTTCATTCCTCCTCTCCTCTGATAGTAATATTATTAATTTTTTTTCATTTCCTTTTCAAGTTTAAAATATACAACTTGTTTGTGAATTGAGATTAATAAGATTGAGAAATTACAAGAAATTTGCAAACAAACTAAGATTATTGCACTTTAATATTTTCTCTTTTAGTTCTTCACATTCACTTCTTCCTTTCACATTTTCCTTCCTCCAGTAGATATAAGATATTTTAAACAATTTGTTTATAGATTTGAAAATTTTAAATAGGTTATTCTATTATACAATTATTCTTAATTTTATAAATAAATATATTAAATTAACTAATTCAAACCACAATTAATTATAATGGTTTAATTAAATTTTACTTATTACTACGTTTATTTGTAATTTAAAAATTAATGAAGTCATTGCTAGAGGTAAGTTTGGATATCTAAATAAAAGATTCAAACTGAAACTTAAAAGAAAGTATAAATTTAAAAAATTATTTGGTAGAACTCGGAAAAAAAAAAAACATGTTTATTTTTTTTATTGAGATTACCAATATGAATCCATCTATGATTCTATGTGGTTCATTTCTTCGATGAAATTTTCAAAATGATAATACCAAAACGTTGTCACATTTTTGCCCACATCAAATTTGCACACAACTATACTTGCTCATTTGATTTTACTTCTCCTATTCAGATAAACATAGTGCAACGTGTTGAAGAAAAACTAGAAATCGTAAATGGGGCTTTGCATATTAATTACTGAAAGTTATTCAAGAACCAGACCAATCCAAAGGTTTAGCCAAGGACTAGCTCAAGACCGGACCACTGCACATGACTTCAAGAGGCATGATTGTATTACAGAAAATCATCGACGCAATTCTCAGGAGCAAATTGGAGTCCATTGATGTTGCCATCATAAGTGATGCGCAGGTTTTGTTGATGCCATGACCCTAAGAGTGATCTGCCATTTCCTTTCAATAAAGCGACACAAAAATATCCCGATCTTGGATCACCAGGAAAGGGAACGTTTTGGGCTTCAACAAGATAGTCAGCACCGTCAAGATGATATGTCATTGTAGGAAAATCGTTAAAATCAGGAGGATACTTGTAGCATAGATCCAAAGAGCGCGGCACATTCCATTCTCTTTGAAGATTTCTGGCATCGAAGTATGCCCGAAACGATGCCATTACTTCATCATATGCGTTACGCTCCCCGATATTGGTTTGGTCAATTCGGGAGATGACAGTTCCGCTGTCTATAACAAAACCACCACTTGCATCTGTTCTACGTTCAAATTGGTCAGGATGGAATCCTAGGTGTACATCCCCTACGCTAATGTCCAACAGTTTTAAGTAATATTGATAAGTGCTAGAAAATGCGAAACTTGTCGTTTGAACATTTTGTGGAGGGGGTGGAATGTTATCACCAAACCTAAGGACCCCGGTTCGCTGCTGCAATTGATTGAATGGGGTCAAGCAATAGGAGAATCGACGACCAAGTTCGTTAGGCAACTGTGACATAATTGAGTCCGGTCTCTTGCTTAGTCCGAGAATGCCTGACATAACCCCACCTTCAGACATTCCGTGGCTCTCCCTTGAGCAACCAAAGACTATACCAGGAATGGGTCTGCGGCCATTTGGACCCGCTCTAAATAAGAATGTTTCCAAGGATGTTTGGCCGCTTGTATAGGATCCGTCTCCGTACCTTACCGTGTACAAGCATCGATTTTCGACTCACCGATGTATGAGGTTATTGGGTGAACAAAAAGGGTGACTGCATGGGAGACTTTGGTAGCTAGAAGAAGTACGAGGATCGTAGATAGGATCACGCTGCCTGAAACAGTTGACGCAAGGCTCACACTGGGTCCACGTTAGGCCACTTCCTGTGTCGAGAAATAGGAACAAGTTTTTTCTAATTTCGAATCCAATTTCAATACTCAGTAAGTAGAAGAAATTTATACGTTCAATTGGAAGATGGACGCCATCTGCAATGTCCGTCGTATCATTTGGACGCAAAGTGTTTTCCAAATAATCACCTCTCGCTTTAGAAAATCTAATCAATCTTTCCATTCTTTCCACGTAACTGAGATTTCCAGGGTACAGTGGAGACTCAGGAGAATCCCTAGAAAAAAGTTTCAAACTGAAGCCACTAGACTCAGAAGACGTAGTGAAATATAATTGGAAACAAAAGCAAAGAGCAACTAGTGACAAAACTCCTATTCTAATCATCCTTACAGGGAACGATGGATGATGTTACTGTAATTCATTAACATGGTTACAAAATATATAGGCTTTGAGATGTCTAAAATGACTATCTTGTGCTGTTGTGCTTCATTGCATTATCATCCTAATCAAATCCATTGTCCTGCTTCATTGCATTATCATCCTAGTCAAATCCATTGTCCTATTCATTAAGAAAAGGAAAAGGGGGAAGAAAAAAGTCTGGTTGATGGTTAATTATTGGTTTGATGTGCTTCCGTAGATTTTCCTAATTACTACAAATAAAAAGATATATATGGGGTTTTGGGTAAATAAAGTAGATAAAGGAAAATTTCAGTTAAGAAGATTTTTTTTTTTGAAATTTAAAAAATAGTATAGTTTTTTTTCCTAAGATTTATGATCAAATTTAAAGTTAAACTAAAACATACATTAAATATTAACATTTAAAATAATAAATTAAATATTAGTATAGAAAATAATAAATAAAAGTTTCTTTTTATAAAATTTTCACTTAAAAAGTAAATAATTATTTGTTCATATTTCATTTTTTCATAATCAATATCTATTATAAAAAATAGATCATTTTGTAATATTTAATAAGTTCAGGCCATTATTAAATGTTTCTAAGTAAATAAAAATAATATAATTTAAAATTTATCTTTTTGGTCTCCAAATTTACTATATTTCCCTTTACATTTTCTTTCTTCTTATAGATATAAAATCATTAATTTTACATTTTAGTTTTTCTAAGTTTAAAATAATCTAACTTTATAAAAATTCTTACAATGTATAGACAGTATTTGATACAATTAAACAATTAAAAAATGTTTCCAAAAGAATTAAAATTGTTATATTTAAATTTTTTACTTTTAATTATTCTTATTCAATATTATTCCTTTTACATTTTCCTTTTCCTTATCAATACAATGTCATTGATGCTCTTTTTTACTTTTCCAAAGTTTAAAATATACCAAGTTTACAAAAATTTGTGCAATTTTTAGATAGTATTTAATGATATTGAGCAATTATAAAAATTTTTCACAAAAAATTAAAATTATTATAGTTTAAATCTTTTCCTTTTAATTATCCACATTTAATATTTTTCCTTTTA
Organism: Bruguiera gymnorhiza; assembly: GCA_020883675.1. NCBI lineage: Eukaryota > Viridiplantae > Streptophyta > Magnoliopsida > Malpighiales > Rhizophoraceae > Bruguiera > Bruguiera gymnorhiza. Next base: position 67,803 of record JAIRCJ010000182.1, read on the forward strand.
CATTTTCCTTCTTCCTATTAATGCAATGTCATTAATATTCTATTTTATTTTTTTCAAATTTAAAATATACTAGTTTTGAAAAATAGTAGACAATTTTTAGATTATATTTGATGATATTGAATAATTACAAAAAGTTTCCAAAAAAAACTAAAATTGCTATATTTTAAACCTTTTATCGTTAATTACACACATTTAATATTTTTACTTTTACATTTTCCTTCTCCCTATTAATGCAACGTCATTAATGTTCTTTTTTATTTTTTCCAAGTTTAAAATATACCTATTTTACCAAAATTTGTTCTATTTTTCAGTGTATTACCTCTCCCACTTAATGCATGAAAAAATACAATTTCTTTTTATGAAGCAAGTAATTATCTAAGCAAATATATTCTAAAAAGTAAAACATATAGATAGACATGAAATTATACTTTGGCAAATGATTAACTTAAATTCTATTAAGTATATTTCATCATTTTGAATCTCAAATATATAAGCAAGGTCATTTTAAGCACATAAAGAATTGATTACGTATCATAAACAGGATGATATAAGTTAACAAAATGGCTCCCCTTGTAAAGATATACGAAATTGAAACCTTGGCAAACTCATATAAAACCAACCTTTTTTCTCCTCTCAATCATGCATTATAGGCTTAATTAGTAGAGAATATTTAAGTACTTGAGAGAAATTTGTTAGGAGGTTCATTTGTGTAAGCTATATAATTATCTTCTTTCTCATAAATATATAAATCTAATATATTTGAACCTAAAACTTTGTATGTCAACATTTTAATACATTAGAATGCCATGTACAAATTTCCATGGTTTACGATTCCATTTTTGTTCTAACTTAAGAATTTCTCAATTACTAGAATATATATAGATACACTAAAACACACACACACACACACACGTACATTATATAAAGGCTAAGGTTAAAAATGTGCAAGTGTTAAAAGTTTTCAAACAAACTAAAATTATTATACTTGAAATTTTTTTCTTTTTATTTCTATAAATTCAATATTTTTCTTTTCAAATTTTCATTCCTCCTCTGATAGTAATATCATTAATTTTTTTAATTTCTTTTTGAAGTTTAAAATATACAACTTGTTTGTGAATTGAGATTAATAAAATTGAGAAATTACAAGAAGTATGCAAACAAATGAAAATTATTACACTTTAATATTTTCCCTTTTAGTTCTTTACATCCACTTCTTCCTTTCACACTTTCCTTCCTCCAATGGATATAAGATATTTTAAACAATTTGTCTGTAAATTTGAAAATTCTAAATGAGTTATTCTACTATATAGTTATTCTTAATTTTACAAGTAAAATTATTAAATTAACCAATTCAAACCACAATCAATTATAATAGTTTAATTAAATTTTACTTATTACTAAATTTAATTGTAATTTAAAAATTAATGAAATCATTGTTAGAAGTAAGTTTGGATATGCAAATAAAAAACTCAAACTGAAACTTAAAAAAAGGACATAAATTTAAATAATTATTTGGTAGAAGTGGGAAAAAACATGTTTATATTTTTTTTTATTGAGATCACCAATATGAATCCATCTATGATTCTATGTCGTTCATTTCTCCGATGAAATTTTCAAAATGATAATACCAAAACGTTGTCACATTTTTGCCCACATCAAATTTGCACACAACTATACTTGCTCATTTGATTTTACTTCTCCTCTTCAGATAAACATAGTGCAACATGTTGAAGAAAAACAACAAATCGTAAATGGGGCTTTGCATATTAATTACTGAAAGTTATTCAAGAACCAGACCAATCCAAAGGTTTAGCCGAGGACTAGCTCAAGACCGGACCACTGCACATGACTTCAAGAGGCATGATTGTATTACAGAAAATCATCGACGCAGTTCTCAGGAGCAAATTGGAGTCCATTGATGTTGCCATCATAAGTGATGCGCAAGTTTTGTTGATGCCATGACCCTAAGAGTGATCTGCCATTTCCTTTCAATAAAGCGACACAAAAATATCCCAATCTTAGACCACCAGGAAAGCGAACGTTTTGGGCTTCAACAGGATAGTCAGCACCGTCAAGATGATATGTCATTGTAGGAAAATCGTTAAAATCAGGAGGATACTTGTAGCATAGATCCATAGAGTCCGGCCCATTCCATTCTCTTTGAAGATTTCGGGCATCGAAGTATGCCCGAAACGTTGCCATTACTTCATCATATGCGTTACGCTCCCCGATCTCGGTTTCGTCAATTCGAGAGATGACAGATCCGCTGTCTATAATAAACCCACCACTTTCATCTGTTCTAAGTGCAAATTGGTCAGGATGGAATCCTAGGCGTACATCCCCTACGCTAATGTCCAACAGTTTTAAGTAATATTGATAAGTGCTAGAAAATGCGAAACTGGTCGTTTGGACATTTTGCGGAGGGGGTGGAATGTTATCACCAAACCTGAGGGCCCCGGTTCGCTGCTGTAAGTGAGTGAATGGGGACATGCAATAGGAGAATCGACGACCAAGTTCGTTAGGCAACTGTGACATAATTGAGTCCGGTCTCTTGTTTAGTCCGATAATGCCTGACATAACCCCACCTCCAGCACTCGCATACATTCCGTTGCTGTCCGCTGAGCAACCAAAGACTATACCAGGAATGGGTCTGCGGCCATTTGGACCCGCTCTAAATAAGAATGTTTCCAAGGATACTTCGCCCCTTGTATAGGATCCGTCTTTGTACCTTACCGTGTACAAGCATCGATTTTGGACGCACCGATGTATGGGGTTATTGCCTGAACAAAATGGGTGATTGCATGGGAGACTTTGGTAGCTAGAAGAAGTACGAGGATCGTAGATAGGATCACGCTGCCTGAAACAGTTGATGCAAGGCTCACACTGGGTCCACATTAGGGCACTTGCTGTGTCGAGATATAGGAACAAGTTTTTTCTAATTTCGAATCCAATTTCAATACTCACAAAGTAGAAGAAATTTATACCTTCAATTGGAAGATGGACGTCATCTGCAATGTCTGTCGTATCATTTGGACGCAAAGTGTTTTCCAAATAATCACCTCTCCCTTTAGAAAATCTAATCAATCTTTCCATTCTTTCCACGTAACTGAGATTTCCAGGGTACAGTGGAGACTCAGGAGAATCCCTAGAAAAAAGTTTCAAACTGAAGCCACTAGACTCAGAAGACGTAGTGAAATAAAAGCAAAGAGCAACTAGTGACAAAACTGCTATTCTAATCATCCTTACAGGGAACGATGGATGATGTTACTGTAATTCATTAACATGGTTACACAAATATATAGTCTTTGAGATGTCTAAAATGACTATCTTGTGCTGTTGTGCTTCATTGCATTATCATCCTAATCAAATCCATTGTCCTATTCATTAAGAAAAGGGGGAAGAAAAAATTCCGGTTGATGGTTAATTATTGGTTTGATGTGCTTCCGTAGATTTTCCTAATTACTACAAATAAAAATATATAGATGGGGTTTTGGGTAAATAAAGTAAAGAAAGGAAAATTTCACTTAATAAGTAAGATTCTTTTTTTTTAATTTAAAAAATATTATAGTTTTTTTTTCCTAAGATTTATGATCAAATTTAAGGTTAAACTAAAACATACATTAAATAATAACATATAAAATAATAAATTAAATACTAGTATAGAAAATAATAAATAAAAGTTTCTTTTAATAAAATTTTCACATAAAAAATAAAAAATTAATTGTTCATATTTCATTTTTTCATAATCAATGTTTATTACAAAAACAGATCATTTTGTAATATTTAATAAACTCAAGTCATTATTAAATGTTTCTAAATAAATAAAAATAATATACTTTAAAATTTATCTTTTTAGTCTCCAAATTTACGATACTTCCCTTTACATTTTCTTTCTTCTTATGGATATAAAATAATAAATTTTACTTTTTAGTTTTTTCAAGTTTAAAATAATCTAACTTTATAAAAATTCTTACAATGTATAAATAGTATTTGATAAAATTAAACAATTAAAAAATGTTTCCAAAAAAATTGAAATTGTTATATTTAAATTTATTACTTTTAATTATTCTTGTTCAATATTATTCCTTTTACATTTTCTTTTTCCTTATAAATACAATTTCATTAATGTTCTTTTTTACTTTTTCCATGTTTAAAATATACCAAGTTTACAAAAATTTGTACAATTTGTATATAGTATTTAATGATATTGAGCAATTAGAAAAAGTTTTCAAAAAAAACTAAAATTATTATACTTTAAACCTTTTCCTTTTAATTATCCACATTTAATATTTTTCCTTTTACATTTTCCTTCTTCCTATTAATGCAATGTCATTAATGTTCTATTTTATTTTTTCCAAATTTAAAATATATTAGTTTTACAAAAATGTATACAATTTTTAGATGGTATTTGATGATACTGAATAATTACAAAAAGTTTCCAAAAAAAACTAAAATTGTTATACTTTAAACCTTTTATTTTTACTTATACACATTTAATATTTTTACTTTTACATTTTCCTTCTCCCTATTAATGCAATGTCATTAATGTTCTATTTTATTTTTTCCAAATTTAAAATATACTAGTTTTGCAAAAATATATACAATTTTTTAATGGTATTTGATGATATTTAATAATTACAAAAAATTTCCAAAAAAAACTAAAATTACTATACTTTAAACCTTTTATTGTTAATTACACACATTTAATATTTTTACTTTTACATTTTCCTTCTCCCTATTAATTGAACGTCATTAATGTTCTTTTTTATTTTTTCCAAGTTTAAAATATACCTATTTTACCAAAATTTATTCTATTTTTCAGTCTATTACCTCTCCCACTTAATGCATGAAAAAATACAATTTCTTTTTGCGAAGCAAGTAATTAACAAAGCAAATATAATCTAAAAAATAAAACATATAGATAGACATGAATGTATACTTTGGAAAATGATTAACTTAAATTCTATTAAATATATTTCATCATTTTGAATCTCAAATATATAAGTAAGGTCATTTTAAGCACATAAATAATTCGACTACGTATCATAAACAGAAGGATATAAGTTAACAAAATGGCTCCCCTTGTAAAGATATACGAAATTGAAACCTTGGCAAACTCATATAAAACTAACCATTTTTCTCCTCTCAATCATGCAATATAGGCTTAATTAGTAGAGAATATTTAAGTGCTTGAGAGAAATAATCAATCAATAGATATCAAAAAATGTATTCCCTTATAAGTCATACTTTTATTCTCGTGCAAATGGAATGCTCCCCCTGTATTTTGCAAATCATGTAGAGAAGTTACACATAAATACATCTAATGCATGATATCAACCTCTTAGGCATCAAGGCATAAACAATTCAAACAAGCTAACATGGGCTATATAGCAAATGGAATATCAATCCATCAAGCCCTTTAATAAGGAATATTACCAATCATAACTCTATACCTCTTCTCATCCACATTCTTACAATTTCTACCATTGTCAAGTTTAATGGATATTACCTTTTATGTGACATTTATAAATTTCATAATCGACTCAATTTGAAAATTTAAAACTTAAAGTCTTGCTAATAAACTTTTGAAGTTCATAAGCCCTTTATGGGTCCTCTCTTGGGCCAAGCACTGTATTTATAATTGGAACAAGAATATTTAAAATCAAAACAAAAATCTGCGAATTGGCCAAAGATTGAAAACTAGGATTTGCATTAGTAAGTAAGATTTCTCTTCCCAACTTGTCAATTTTAGTTTAGTAGCTTAGTAGAGAAGTGGTCAAGTTTGGCATGCCAATTAAATCATTTGGATATATGTATTATTGAAGTTGAAATAATGTTGCATATTTCACAAATATTTATCATTACTAGATAGCATATTAGCTCAGTCATTTTGTAGACAGATACACAATTTATTCTCTCTATAATAAATTATCAGTTGATAGTTTAGTTGCATAAACCAGTGAAATTGTATTTCATCAAGACATTATACTACCCAAAAAAAAAAACAAAGAAAGCTTTTGGAACATTGTGCATCCCTACACATGAATTTATATAGTCTAAACTGTAGCTAAGCTTACTTATTGATACCCTACACATGAATTTATAGTCTAAACCATAGCTAAGCTTACTTATTGATAACGCCAGTACATGAAAGTTGGGCCAAATTCAAGTCATATTATTTTGAGTCTTAGATAATATGAGTTTTACGTATCTTAAATTTCAAATTTATCAAATTTCAAAATATTTAAATTTTTATATTTTGTATTTAGGTTTCTTGATTTTTAGGTTTATTGAGTACTTTGGATTCCAATCATCGAATTTCGAATTTTTCAACTCTTGAATACATTGGTTTTCAATTCATAAAATTGAAAATATATTAAATTTTAAATCTTATGAATTTTGAAATATGAATATTTCAAATTTTATATTTTAAATTAATTAAATTTTAATTCAAATGAATTAAAGTTATTTTACTTTTAAATTTAAATTACGTATTATTAATTTTTTTAATCAATACAAGTTAAATTGAATTAAATTTTAAATGAGTTTAGTTAGTTTATTAAAGTCAAGTCAATTTTTACCATCTTTTTTTTCAGTGTGCTTAAGCCCATCAAAGTGTAACGATCAAAACTCCTCAAATCTGGGCAGATGAGTTATATTTTTATTCCCTTAGACTTCAAAGCCTTGAAATTCCCACAGGTATGATAGCCTACCGTCCCACATGTTTCATGTTCGTTCATTTTTCCAATCGATGGATTCCTAAGGGGTACCAAAATCATTATTGAATTAAACGCTATTCCTTAATTGATGCTTATGAGCTCTTCATTTTAAAGATTAAGGTTGGGATGATGGCCTAAGTCACAAGCACGTAATTTATTTATGTGAATGTGTTCTGATGATTTCATACTAAAATGGTAGGCTCCATAATAATTTTCACTTATTTTTACACTTTTCTTTTTTGTTGGATAATCAATCAATGTGATCTTTACGAGCGGACCTCATCTGGAAGCAATCCTACAAACTGCAAGGCGTTATTAAACCTTTGTCATTCATCAACAAGAAATATGATAGTGAAGAACAATTGCGCTGTTGAATAATTTCTTTGATGTCAAAAAGCAAGTATAGAAGTTCAATATTTCTTTTCTGAATTGTCAAATAGGTGACTATATATGGGCCAGGAATGGTGACTTTAAACACAAGTTCACGTTATTATTATACATTTTCATAATCTAAACGGCAAGCAATAAAAGGAAAAAAAAAGAAAACAAAAAGATGAAAGCTTGAGAGGTTGACTTAAGATGCAACTCCACCAGTGGAGAAAGATGAGAGCAGCGAGGAAGATACAAGTGTTGGTGTTTGCTCTGTAATCAATCCGTCGATACTATTTATACAGAAATATTCATGCCCCACCTGAGTTTAGCCTGTAGGACCTCTTTCTTTCTCTGTGGAACTTCTTCATCTTTTCGATCAAGTTCAAATATTACTTGCCAAGAGTGATGTAATCGATTACAAAGTTGATCCAAGTTCCCTTTTATCCAACAATGAAAGCATTTGTTGCACATCAAATATTTCAGTATTCAAATAATGAATGCAATCAACTTATCATGGTATAGGAGCTCAATAGTCACAAAAAAAAAGAATAAAAAAAAGAGAAAGAATAATACTGTTGGTCCGTATTATTCAAAGTTAAAAAAGAGATAAAAGTCAAGATTTTGCGTAAATTCTCAAGTTTTATTTCTTTTATTGTGATATTTACATTTTTATAGTGTGATTGTCGCTAAAACATCATGACAAAAATTCACGACATTAAGACTAGGAAACTATATAGATATTTTGGTAAGAGTTCACCTTTATTTTTTATAATAAGTCCTATTTATTTTGTTTCGCCAATAAATAACCTCTTTTTAATCAATATTATAGACATGACAGCCGAAGTATTAACTATAAATAATACAAATTTATCTGATATTTGCAGTTACATGTGTTATAATTCTCCATTTATTTTGCGTTAAATTTCTGCTAATTTGATATTATTGTAACTTCTAATTTATTTAATATTATTATAGTCAAGTGCATTAAAAAAATTAAAAGTCATTAAATTCTTTTGTTAAAAATCAAGGTGTGAAAATAAGTGTATATGTAAATATTGATAATGACAAATAATTAAATTTTAATTTGTTATATATTTGAATTTTAAATTTATACATTATCTTATTATAAGATAATTCTTACTTGTTTTTTTCTTTGATTTGCAAAGAAAAATTCTAATGTGGCTCTTTTTTACATATGTATTATTTTTTATAATAAAAAAATTATTAAAATATGAGACTATCCCTCGAAATAAACATAAGGTATGTATAAAAAATCGAAAGATTTTTTTTTAATTAATGAAATAATTTATTTATATACTGGATGTTANAAGTTTTATTTCTTTTATTGTGATATTTACATTTTTATAGTGTGATTGTCGCTGAAATATCATGACAAAAAAATTCACGACATTGAGACTAGGAAACTAGATGAATATTTTGTTTGCTAATAAATAAACCTCTTTTCAATCAATATTATAAGCATACAGCAGAAGTATTAACTATGAATAATAAAAATGTCATCTAATATTTGTAGTTACATGTACTGTAATTCTCCATCTATTTGTGTTAAATTTCTACTAGTTTGATATTACTGTAACCTCCAATTTTTTAATATTATTATAGTCAAGTGTGTTAAAAAAATTAAAAGTCATGAAATTCTTTTGTTAAAAATTAAGGTGTAAAAATAGTGCATATGTAAATATTGATAAATGACAAATAATTAAATTTCAATTTGTTATATATTTAAATTTTAAATTTATACATTATTTTATTATATGATAATTCTTACTTGTTTCTTTTTCTTGGTTCGCAAAGAAAATTCTAATGTAACTCTTTTTTATATATGTGTTATTTTATAATTTATAATGAAAAAAATTATTAAAATATGAGATTATTCATCAAAATAACATGAAGGTATGTATAAAAAATGAAAGATTTTTTTTAATTAATAAAATAATTTATTTTATATACTGCATGAGTATCATTACTAAAATAAAAAATTCTTTTACATTTAATTATATTAATAGTTATACTGTTGTTTGACTTCGATCATATATTTAAAGAGGACATAATGCATAGCTTACAGTATGAATGCCCATTTATATATATTGGTGTTCAAATGCCAAATTATATGAATTTTATATACTATTGTTGAAAGACATTTGAATTTATATATGAACTTCTTAAGTTTGTGACTCTCAATGAAACATTTAGGTTAACTTATGTATACCTTTAAGTGTTAACTCGATGTTAACCGGCATGTTTACCGAACAAGCTAGGAATTGATTGGAATCAGTAGCTGCTTAGATTCATAGTCAGACTCACGTTTCTAAGCAAGTAAATGTGCATCGAGCTTTGTCCGCATTATTCCTTTTTCTCAAGAAAATACAAAACAAAAATTATTCACAAATTATTGCAGACGGGCCTTGGGCTCAATTGTACGCAAAGTCCACTACAGTGCAAGTCTATCTACGAAAGGGGAAATACAAACAAAAAGAAATAAATATGGGAACCGAAAGCCATGGCCACCTTCAAATCGTCACCGAGCTCTTAAGGGAGGCCCTCAGCTACAGTAAGAAGCTCAAGAGGCTTAACAGGCGACCGAACCAAGGAAAAAGAGCGGGTTAGGAGGCAACACAATCGGTTGAAAACCAAACAAAATGATGGAATCTAACCAGAGAGTTAGAGCAGCAAAATACCAAAAGGTAATAACAATCAAAATCACAACTCGTGGGGAAACAAAGGGGAAATTTTTGGGGTTTCATAGGATGAAATTTAAAACCCATTAGAATTGTAACCGAAATAGAATTGAAGTAATGGCTCCCGAGGTGGGGGTCCAGGGAAAGAAAGCTCTAGGTTTCTAGACTGAGAGATCAAGACTTGGAGAAGTTTGAAAGTACCTAAACGAGGCAAAATCAAAGGCCCAAGCAACATCAAAACACATGAACCATGGTCCAAAAATGTTAAATAGGAAACCTCGGATTCATAGCCAGACTAAACGAATGGCAATGTACATCATAGCCCCCCCCCCCAGCTCCATGGAGGCCCTGGGCCCAAACTATTAGCAAAATAGAACCAAAAATGGCCATAAATACCTAATGAGAAGCAAATCAATAGTTAGAACATGCCAAAAGTCAATTGAATTTTGACAGAAACTCAAGACTGAGCCAAGAGGCCACAATAACAAAGGCGCCAAAAATGAGCGAGTTTTAATAGTGTAGATAGTGGGGTCATACCACCTACAACAAATCACAGAACAAAAGATGGATGGGCAAACAAAACAATGTAGCATTATGGGGACAATAGCATGAAAGGAACTTCTCTCTCCACCGAAGGAAAAGCACAAACACAGAAAAACAAAAAACAAAAAAAGGTTGAATGTGCCACAATATAGCAGAGAACAATCATTGGGACGTAGACAAGTTTTTGAAAAGCTCATAGGGATTAAAGAAAGCTTAGTAGAGTGAGTAAGAAGTCCAAGTATAGAAGAAGAACATAAGTTAGTGGGGACCGAAGGGCTCAATTCTATGCATCATACGCGTAAAATCTCTGAAGACATCAAGACGGAAGATCAGAGATAGGGGTATCACTTATCTTAGGGACGCCCAACATTTTTTTTTTTCAATGAAGAAAATTTTCCAACTTTAAAACATACTAACTTTATAAAAATTTGTTAGGAGGTTCATTAGTGTGAACTATATAATTATCTTCTTTCACATAAATATATAAATCTAATGTATTTGAACCTAAGAACTCTGTATGTCAATATTTTTATACACTAGAATGCCATGTACAAATTTCCATGGTTTATGATTACATTTTTGTGCCAACTTAAGAATTTCTCAATTACTAGAATATATATAGATACACCAACACACACACACATGTACATTATATAAGGATTAAAGTTATATGAAGAAAGAAAAAGGGAGCACTAGTTAAGAAGACATAAATTATTTGTTTCTATTTTATTTTATTATAATTAATATCTAATACATAAATTTATAATTTAACAGTATTTGATAAGAATGTGCAAGTGTTAAAAGTTTTCAAATAAACTAAAATGATTATATTTGAAAATTTTTATTTTTATTTCTATAAACTCAATTTTTTCTCTTTAAATTTTCATTTTTTTCTCTGATAGTAATATCATTAATTTTTAAAATTTTTTTTTCAAGTTTAAAATATCCAACTTGTTTATGAATTGAGATTAATGAGATTGAGAAATTACAAGAAGTTTGCAAACAAACTAAGATTATTACACTTTAATATTTTCCCTTTTAGTTCTTCACATTCACTTCTTCCTTTCACATTTTCCTTCCTCTAGTGGATATAAGATATTTTAAACAATTTGTCTGCATATTTGAACATTCTAAATAGGTTATTCTACTATACAATTATTTTTAATTTTATAAGTAAAATTGCCCAATTAATCAATTCAAATTACAATTAATTATAATAGTTTAATTAAATTTTACTCATTACTAAGTTTATTTGTAATTTAAAAATTAATAAAGTCAATGCTAGAAGTAAGTTTGGATATGTAAATAAAAAATTCAAATTGAAACTTAAAAAGATAATATAAATTTAAATAATGTTATTTATTATTATTTTTTTCTATTAAAATCACCAATATGAATCCATCTATGATTCAATGTCATTCATTTCTTCAATGAAATTTTCAAAATGATAATACCAAAAGGTTGTCACATTTTTGCCCACAGAAAATTTGCACACAACTATACTTGCTCATTTGATTTTACTTCTCCTATTCAGATAAACATAGTGCAACTTGTTGAAGAAAAACTAGATATCGTAAATGGGGCTTTACATATTAATTACAGAAAGTTATTCAAGAACCAGACCAATCCAAAGGTTTAGCCAAGGACTAGCTCAAGACCGGACCACTGCACATGACTTCAAGAGGCATGATGGTATTACAGAAAATCATTGGCGCAATTCTCAGGAGCAAATTGGAGTCCATTGATGTTGCCATCATAAGTGATGCGCATGTTTTGTTGATGCCATGACCCTAAGACTGATCTGCCATTTCCTTTCATTAAAGCGACACAAAAATATCCAAATCTTTGATCACCAGGAAACTGAACGTTTTGGGCTTCAACAAGATAGTCAGCACCGTCAAGATGATATGTCAATGTAGGAAAATCGTTAAAATCAGGGGGATACTTGTAGCATAGATCCATAGAGCGCGGCCCATTCCATTCTCTTTGAAGATTTCTGGCATGGAAGTATGCCCGAGACGATGCTATTACTTCATCATATGCGTTACGCTCCCCGATCGTGGTTTGGTCAATTCGGGAGATGATAGTTCCGCTGTCTATAATAAAACCACCACTTGCATCTGTTCTAACTTCAAATTGGTCAGGATGGAATCCTAGGCGTACATCCCCTACGCTAATGTCCAACAGTTTTATGTAATAATGATAAGCTCTAGAAAATGCGAACCTTGTCGTTTGGACAGTTTGTGGAGGGGTTGGAATGTTATCGCCAAACCTAAGGACCCCGCTTCGCTGCTGTAATTGAGTGAATGGGGTCAAGCAATAGGAGAATCGACGATCAAGTTCGTTAGGAAACTGTGACATAATTGAGTCTGGCCTCTTGTTTAGTCCGAGAAGGCCTGACATAACCCCATCACCTTCAGGAGTCTCAGGGATTCCGTGGCTCTCCGTTGAGCAACCAAAGACTATACCAGGAATGGGTCTGCGGCCATTTGGACCCGCTCTAAATAAGAATGTTTCCAAGGATGCTTGGCCCCTTGTATAGGATCCGTCTCCGTACCTTACCGTGTACAAGCATCGATTTTCGACGCACCGATATAAGGAGGGGCAATTGCCTGAACAAAGTGGGTGATTGCATGGGAGACTTTGGTAGCTAGAAGAAGTACGGGGATCGTAGATAGGATCACGCTGCCTGAAACAGTTAACGCAAGGCTCACACTGGGTCCACGTTAGGCCACTTGCTGTGTCGAGAGATAGGAACAAGTTTTTTCTGATTTCGAATCCAATTTCAATACTCACAAAGTAGAACAAACTTATACCTTCAATTGGAAGATGGACGTCATCTGCAGTGTCTGTCGTATCATTTGGACGCAAAGTGTTTTCCAAATAATCACCTCTCGCTTTAGAAAATCTAATCAATCTTTCCATTCTTTCCACGTAACTTAGATTTCCAGGGTACAGCGGAGACTCGGAAGAATCCCTAGAAAAAAGTTTCAAACTGAAGCCACTAGACTCAGAAGACATAGTGAAATATAATTGGAAACAAAAGCAAAGAGCAACTAATGACAAAACTGCTATCCTAATCATCCTTACAGGGAACGATGGATGATGTTACTGTAATTCATTAACATGGTTACACAAATATATAGGCTTTGAGATGTCTAAAATGACTATCTTGTGCTGTTGTGCTTCATTACACTATGATCCTAATCAAATCCATTGTCCTATTCATTAAGAAAAGGGGGAAGAAAAAATTCTGGTTGATAGTTTGGGTTATAATTTATATAAACATTTTCCGTTTAAGTTGAATGAAAAAAATATTCTTTTTATATTTTAATTTTAATTTTTCAAATCTTAATCAACAAAATAAAAATATTTTATTTTATTAGGCCAATTTCTTTTATACCCATTAAAAATTATTACCAAAACATGAAGTTTATTAAACATCAATTATGTTATGGAGAATTATCTTGAGAGGTCCCCGGTGCCACTATATTTGATGAATTAGCTAATAACGAGCATCTCTGGACATGGATTTCATTTTTGGGTTTATTTGCTCAAAAGCAACGAATTTGTGACCATTTAAATTGATAATTTGGTTAATAATTTAATAAATATTTTTATATTTTTCTAAATTAAAATATTTCTATTGTCTTGTTAATCTTAAAGTTAGTATGTAAAAAAAGTTATTTAAATTTAATAATATGTAAATAATGAATTTTTATAAAAAATCAAATAAAATAATTTTAATTTTAATTTCAATTTATGAGTAGGTAGATTAATAAATTTGTGGTATATTTTTTATTGATTAAAAAAAAAAAAAAAAAAAGAGCTTGGACCACAAAAAGGTCATAGGCGAAAAGGTCAAGTGTCGTACTGCAAAGCCAATTAAGGTCCAGACCCCCACTTTTGATGCTGCGGGCACTGTGGCAGTGTGGCGACTTGCTATTGGAGATTTGAAAGCAGACACCATTTTGAACTCCACCGACTTTTAAGTGAGGGGTTGGGTTTCTGCGGGCTTTCATTGCCCAACTGACAATAGCTCGAATGAATGCGTTCCTTAAAACTGTGGGATGCTTGGTTTCCAATGGGAGCGAAAAAATGGGGATAAATAAGCAGGGAGAAGCAATCGATAGCATTTGAAACTCTGCACTCAATCAATAAATTTTAAAAAATTCACTTTCATTGAAAGTTTTGCATTAAGGTATAAAAGATTTATTATTTATGGACTTATACGACTCTCGCAACTTTGTATTTGACATTGTACAAATTTATGATGACGTAGATTTCTTAGATGTGTAAATTTGTAGCCTTTTTTTTGTTTATATGTTATTCTTACCATTAGCTTTATTGCATAATGAATATCAGTTCATAACAAAAAAAAAAAAAAAGGTGGTAAAACCCAACCATTACAATCTCAAATTTTTAAAAAATGTACTTTTACTTCGATATAGATAGGATTTTGGGTAAATAAAGTAGATAAAAGAAAATTTCACTTAATAAGTAAGATTTTTTTTTTTGAAATTTAATAAATATTATAGTTTTTTTCCATAAAATTTATGATCAAATTTAAAGTTAAATTAAAAAACATATCAAATATTAATATATAAAATAATAAATTAAATGTTAGTATATAAAATAATAAATGAAAGTTTCTTTTCATAGAAATTTTACTTAGAAAGTAAAAAATTATTTGTTTATATTTTATTTTTTTATAATTAATATCTATTATAAAAACTGATCATTTTGTAATATTTAATAAAATTAAGTGATTATAGAATGTTTCCAAATAAAGAAATATAATATACTTTAAACTTTATCCTTTTAGTCTCCACGTTTAATATATTTCCCTTTACATTTTCTTTCTTCTTATAGATATAAAATTATTAGTTTTACTTTTTAGTTTTTCCAAGTTTAAAATAATTTAACTTTATAAAAATTCTTACAATGTATAGATAGTATTTGATAATATTAAACAATTAAAAAAGATTTCCAAAAAAATTAAAATTTTTATATTTAAATTTTTTACTTTTAATTATTCTTGTTCAATATTATTCCTTTTACATTTTCCTTTTCCTTATTAATACAATGTCATTAATGTTCTTTTTTACTTTTTCCAAGTTTAAAATATACCAAGTTTAAAAAAATTTGTACAATTTTTAGATAGTATTTAATGGTATTGAGCAATTATAAAAAATTTTCAAAAAAATTAAAATTATTATATTTTAAGCCTTTTACTTTTAGTTATCCACGTTTAATATTTTTCTTTTTACATTTTCCTTCTTCCTATTTAATGTAATGTCATTAATGTTCTATTTTATTTTTTTCAAATTTAAAATATACTACTTTTACAAAAATGTATACAATTTTTAGATGGTATTTAATGATATTGAATAATTACAAAAAGTTTACAAAAAAACTAAAATTGTTATACTTTAAACCTTTTATTTTTAATTATACACATTTAATATTTTTACTCTTACATTTTCCTTCTTCCCATTAATGCAACGTCATTAATGTTCTTTTTTATTTTTTCCAAGTTTAAAATATACCAATTTTTCCAAGATTTGTTCTATTTTCTAGTGTATTACCTCTCCTACTTAATGCATGAAAAAATACAAATTCTTTTTGTGAAGCAAGTAATTATCAAAGCAAATATATTCTAAAAAATAAAACATATAGATAGACATGAAAATATACTTTGGCAAATGATTAACTTAAATTCTATTAAGTATATTTCATCATTTTGAATCTCAAATATATAAGCAAGGTCATTTTCACGTATCATAAACATGAGGATATAAGTTAACAAAATGGCTCCCCTTGTAAAGAGATATGAAATTGAAACCTTGGCAAACCTATATAAAACTAACCATTTTTCTCCTCTCAATCATGCAATTTAAGCTTAATTAGTAGAGAATCTTTAAGTACTTGAGAGAAATAATCAATCAATAGATATCAAAAAATGCATTCCCCTATAAGTCACATTCTCATTCTCAAGCAGATGGAATGCTCCCTTTGTATTATGAAAATAATGTAGAGAAGTTACATATAAATACATCTAATGCATGATGTCAACCTCATAGGAATCAAGGCATATGTAATTCAAACAAGCTAACATAGGCTATATAGCAAATGGAATATCAATCCATCAAGCCCTTTAATAAGGAATATTACCAATCATAACTCTATACCTCTTCTCATCCACATTCTTACAATTTCTACCATTGTCAAGTTTAGTGGATATTGTCTTTTGTGTGACATAAGACTTTAAATCATCCATGTCAAACTTATTGAATAATTCATATGGTACTTGCTTGGTTGATAAAAACTCTATTTAAAATTTATAAATTTCATAATCAATTTAATTTGAAAATTTAAAACTTAAAGTTTTGCTAATAAATTTTTGAAGTTCATAACCCCTTCATGGGTCCTCTCCTGGGCCAAGTACTATATTTATAATTGGAACAAGAATATTTAAAATCAAAACAAGAATCTACGAAGTTGGCCAAAGATTGAAAACCAGGATTTGCATTGGTAAGTAAGATTTCTCTTCCCAACTTGTCAATTTTAGTTTAGTAGCTTAGCAGAGAAATGGTCAAGTTTGGCATGCCAATTAAATCATCTAGATATATGTATTATTGAAGTTGAAATAATGTTGCATATTTCACAAATATTTATCATTACTAAATAGCATATTAGATCAGCCATTTTGTAGACATATACACAATTTATTGTCTCTCTGATAAATTATCGATTGATAGTTTAGTTGCATAAACCAGTGAAATTGTATTTCATCAAGACATTATACTACTAAAAAAAAAAAAACAAAGAAAGCTTTTGAAACATTGTGCAGCTGTACACATGAATTTATATGCTTTGAACCGTAGCTAAGCTTACTTATTGATAGAGGTAGTACATGAAAGTTTTT
Organism: Bruguiera gymnorhiza; assembly: GCA_020883675.1. Classification (NCBI taxonomy): domain Eukaryota; kingdom Viridiplantae; phylum Streptophyta; class Magnoliopsida; order Malpighiales; family Rhizophoraceae; genus Bruguiera; species Bruguiera gymnorhiza. Next base: position 85,064 of record JAIRCJ010000182.1, read on the forward strand.
TTTTTTTTTATAAGACATAATTTTTCTTAATAAAATTAAAAATATTACTTATACTTTTTTTATTTTTACACTTTTGTTTTTTTGTTGGATAATCAATCGATGTGATCTTTACGAGCGGACCTCATCTGGAAGCAATCCTACGAACTGCAAGGCGTTATTAAACCTTTGTCATTCATCAACAAGAAATATGATAGTGAAGAACAATAGAGCTGTTGAAATGTTTTAATATCTTTGATGTCAAAAAGCAAGTATAGAAGTTCAATATTTCTTTTCTGAATCGTAAAATGGGTGACTCTATATGGGCCAGGAATGGTGACTTTAAACACAAGTTCACGTTATTATTATACATTTCATAATCTATACGGCAAGCAATAAAAGGAAAAAAAAAAAAACAAAAAGATGAAAACTTGAGAGGTTGACATTAAGATGCAACTCCACCAGTGGAGAAAGATGAGAGCAGCGAGGAAGATACAAGTGTTGGTGTTTGCTCTGTAATCAATCCGTCGATACTATTTCTACAGAAATATTCATGCCCACCTGAGTTTAGCCTGCAAGGACCTCTTACTTTCTCTGTGGAACTTCTTCATCTTTTCGATCAAGTTGAATATTACTTGCCAAGAGTGACGTAATCGATTACAAAGTCGATCCAAGTTTCCTTTTATCCAACAATGAAAGCATTTGTTGCACATCAAACATTTCGGTATTCAAATAATGAATGCAATCAACTTATCATGGTATAGGAGCTCAATAGTCACAAACAAAGAAAAAGAAAAAAAAAAAAAGAGAGAGAAAGAATAATACTATTGGTACTTATGATTCAAAGTTAAAAAAGAGATAAAAACCAACACTTTACGTAAACTTTCAATTTTTATTTTTTTTATTGTGATATTTATATTTTTACAGTGTGATTGTCATTAAAACATCATGACAGAAAAATTCACGACATTCACGACATGGTAAGAGTTCCTTTTTATTTTCTATAGCAAGTCCTATCCATTTTTGTTTCGCCAATAAATAACCTCTTTTCAATCAATATTATAGGTATGACAGTTGAAATATTAACTATGAATAATAGAAATGTTATCTAATATTTGCTATTACATATGTTGTAATTTTCTATCTATTTTGTGTTCAACTTCTACTAGATTGATATTACTCTAATTACCAATTTATTTAATATTATCATAGTCAAGTGCGTCAAAAAATTAGAAGTTATTAAATTTTTTATTAAAAATCAAGAAATGAAAAAAAGTGTATATGTAAGTATTAATAAATTATAAATAACTAAATTTTGACTTATTATATATTTAATTCTTAGATTTATATATTATTTTAATATATGATAATTGTTTAATTTTTTTTCTTCATTTTGCGAAGAAAAATTCTAATGTAACCATTTTCTACATATACAGTATTTTGGTAATAAGAAACTGTTTTAAAATATGAGTATATCCCTCAAAATTAAACAAGAGGATATATATAAAAATAAAAAGTATTTTTTTTTGAATTAATGAAATAATTTATTTTATATATTGAATGAGTATAATTACTAAAATTAAAAATTTTTTTACATTTAACTATATTAACAGTCATATTGTTGTTTGACCTTGATCGTATATTCAAAGAGGACATGATGGGTAGCTTACCGTATGAATGCCCATTTATATATGTTATTGTTCAAGTGCAAAATTATAAGAACTTTATATACCATTGTTGAAAGATATATTTAAATTTATATATGAATTTTTTAAGTTTATATCTTTCAATGAAACATTTAGGTTAACTTATGTATACCTTTAAGTGTTAACTCGATGTTAACCGGCATGTTTACTGAACGAGCTAGGAATTGATGGGAATCAGTCGCTGCTTAGATTCATTGTCAGACTCAACGTTTTTAAGCAATTAAATGTGCATTGAGCTTTGTCCGCATTATTCATTTTTCTCAGGAAAATACAAAACAAAAATTATTCACAAATTATTGCGGACGGGCCTTGGGCTCAATTGTACGCAGAGTCCATTACAGTGCAAGTCTACCTACGAAAGGGGAAATACAAACAAAAAGAAATAAAGGTGGGAACCGAAAGCCTTGGTCACCTTCAAATCATCACTGAGCCCTTAAGAGAGGCCCTCAGCTACAGTATGAAGCCCAAGAGGCTTAACAGGCGACAGGAACCAAGGCAAAAGGAGCGGGTTACGAGGCAACACAATCGGTTGCAACCAAACAAAACGATGGGATCTAACCAGAGAGTAAGAGCAACAAAAGTACCAAAAGGCAATAACAATCAAAATCACAACTCGTGGGGAACAAAGGGGAAAATTTCGGGGTTTCATAGGATGAAATTTAAACCCATTAGAATTGTAACCGAAATAGAATTGAAGTAATGGCTCCCACGGTGGGGGTCCAGGGAAAGAAAGCTCAATGTTTCTAGAATGAGAGATCAAGACTTAGAGGAGTTCGAAAGTACCTAAACGAGGCAAAATCAAAGACCCAAGACAAGATCAAAACACATGAACCATGGTCCAAAAATGTCAAATAGGAGATCTTGGATTCATAGCTAGACCAAACAAATGGTAATGTACACCATAGGCCCCTTCCCCTCTATGGAGGCCCTCGGCACAACTACTAGCAAAAGTAGAACCAAAAATGGCCATAAGTACCTAACGAGAAGCAAATCAATAGTTAGAACATGCCGAAGGCCAATTGAATTCTGACAGAAACTCAAGACTGAACCAGAGGCCACAACAACAAAGGTACAAAAAATGAGCGAGTTTTAATAGTGTTGATAGTGGGGTCATACCACCTGCACAACAAATCATAGAACATACCATAAATGGGCAAACAAAACAATGTAGCATTATGAAGACGGTAGCATAAAAGGAGCTTCTCTCTCCACCGAAGGAAAAGATGGGTTTCACAGAAGGAAAAGCACAAACACAGAAAAAAAAGATAAAAAAGGGGTTGAATGTGCCACAATATAGCAAAGAACAATCATTGGGACGTAGACAAGTTTTTTAAAAGCTCGTAGGGATTAAAGAAAGCTTAGTAGAGTGAGTAAGAAGTCTTAGTATAGAAGAAGAACATCAGTTAGTGGGGACCGAAGGGCTCAATTCTATGCATCATACGCGTAAAATCTCTGAAGACATCAAGACGGAAGATCAGAGATAGGGGTACCACTTATCTTAGGGACGCCCAACATTTTTTTCTTTAATGAATAAAATTTTCCAACTTTAAAATATACTAACTTTATAAAAATTTGTAAGGAGGTTCATTAGTGTGAGCTATATAATTATCTTCTTTCTCGTAAATGAAATGTATTTGAACCTAAGAATTCTGTATGTGAACATTTTTATACACTAGAATGCCATGTACAAATTTTTATAGTTTACGATTACATTTTTGTGCCAACTTAAGAATTTCTCAATTACTAGAATATAATAGATACACCAAAACACACACACACACACACATGTACATTATATAAGGATTAAGGTTATATGAAGAAAGAAAAAGAGAGCTCTAGTTAAGGAGATATAAATTATTTATTTTATTTTATTTATTATAATAATATCTAATATATAAGTTTATAATTTAACATTATTTGATAAGATTGTGTGAGGATTAAAAGTTTTCAAAAAACTAAAATGATTATACTTGAAATTTTTATTTTATTTTTATAAACTGAATTTTTTTCTTTTTAAATTTCATTCCTCCATTGATAATAATATCATTAATTTTTTTTTAATTTATTTTTCAAATTTAAATATACAACTTGTTTGTAAAATGAGATTAATAAAATTGAGAAATTACAAGAAGTTTACAAACAAACTAAATTACTATACTTTAATATTTTTCCTTTTAGTTCTTCACATTCACTTTCTTCCTTTCACATTCTCCCTTCCACCAGTGGATATAAGATATTTTTAAATAATTTGTCTGCAGATATGAAAATTCTAAATGAGTTATTGTACTATATAGTTATTTTTAATTTTATAAGTAAAATTGTCATATAACTAATTAAACCACAATTAATTATAATGTTTTAATTAAATTTTACTCATTATTAAGTTTATTTGTAATTTAAAATTAATGAAGTTATTGCTAAAAGGAAGTTTGGATATGTAAATAAAAAACTCAAATTGAAAGTCAAAAAGAGGTATAAATTTAAATAATTATTTGGTAAAAGTCAGGAAAAAAAACATATTTGTTATTATTATTTTTTCTATTGAGATCACCAATATGGATCCATCTATTATTCTATGTCGTTCATTTCTTCGATGAAATTTTAAATGATAATACCAAAACGTTGTCACATTTTTGCCACATCAAATTTGCACACAACTATACTTACTCATTTGATTTTACTTCTCCTATTCAGGTAAACATAGTGCAACATGTTGAAGGAAAACTAGAAATCGTAAATGGGGCTTTGCATATTAATTACTGAAAGTTATTCAAGAACCAGACCAATCCAAAGGTTTAGCCAAGGACTAGCTCAAGACCGGACCACTGCACATGACTTCAAGAGGCATGATGGTATTACAGAAAATCATTGACGCAATTCTCAGGAGCAAATTGCAGTCCATTGATGTTGCCATCATAAGTGATGCGCAAGTTTTGTTGATGCCATGACCCTATGACTGATCTGCCATTTCCTTTCATTAAAGTGACACAAAAATATCCCAACTTCGATCACCAGGAAAGTGAACGTTTTGGGCTTCAACAAGATAGTCAGCACCGTTCAAGATGATATGTAATTGTAGGAAAATCGTTAAAATAAGGAGGATACTCGTAGCATAGATCCATAGGGACCGGCCCATTCCATTTTCTTTGAAGATTTCTGGCATGGAAGTATGCCCGAAACGATGCTATTACTTCATCATATGCGTTACGCTCCCCGATCTTGGTTTGGTCAATTCGGGAGATGACAGCTCCGCTGTCTATAATAAGACCACCACTTGCATCTGTTCTAACTTCCAAATTGGTCAGGATGGAATCCTAGGCGTACATCCCCTACGCTAATGTCCAACAGTTTTAAGTAATAATGATAAGTGCTAGAAAATAAGAAACTTGTCGTTTGGACATTTTGTGGAGGGGGTGGAATGTTATCACCAAACCTAAGGACCCCAGTTCGCTGCTGTAATTGAGTGAATGGGGTCAAGCAATAGGAGAATCGACGACCAAGTTCGTTAGGCAACTGTGACATAATTGAGTCTGGTCTCTTGTTTAGTCCGATAATGCCTGACATAACCCCACCTCCAGGGTCGCAGAACATTCCGTTGCTCTCCGTTGAGCAACCAAGACTATACCAGGAATGGTCTGCGGCCATTTGGACCCGCTCTAAATAAGAATGTTCCAAGGATACTTGGCCCCTTGTATAGGATCTGTCTGCGTACCTTACCTTTACAAGCATCGATTTTCGACGCACCGATGTATGGGGTTATTCCCTGAACAAAAGGGTGATTGCATGGAACTTTGGGTAGCTAGAAGAAGTACGAGGATCGTAGATAGGATCACGCTGCCTGAAACAGTTGACGCAAGCTCACACTGGGTCCACGTTAGCCACTTCCTGTGTCGAGTATAGGAACCAAGTTTTTCTAATTTCGAATCCAATTCAATACTCACATAGTAGATCAAATTTATACGTTCAATTGGAAGATGGACGTCATCTGCAATGTCCGTCGTATCATTTGGACGCAAAGTGTTTTCCAAATAATCACCTCTCGCTTTAGAAAATCTAATCAATCTTTCCAATCTTTCCACGTAACTGAGATTTCCAGGTACAGCGGAGACTCAGGAGAATCCCTAGAAAAAGTTTCAAACTGAAGCCACTAGACTCAGAAGACATAGTGAAATATAATTGAAACAAAAGCAAAGAGCAACTAGTGACAAAACTTCTATTCTAATCATCCTTACAGGAACGATGGATGATGTTACTGTAATTCATTAACATGCACACAAATATATAGGCTTGAGATGTCTAAAATGACTATCTTGTGTGTTTGTGCTTCATTGCATTATCATCCTAATCAAATCATTGTCCTATTCATTAAGAAAGGAGGAAGAAAAAAGTCTGGTTGATGGTTAATTATGTTTGATGTGCTCCGTAGATTTTCCTAATTACTAACAAATAAAAAGATATAGATGGGGTTTTGGGTAAATAAAGTAGATAAAGAAAATTTCACTTAAGAAATAGATTTTTATTTTTGAAATTTAAAATATTATAGTTTTTTTTTTCTAAGATTATGATCAAATTTAAACTAAAGATACATTAAATATTAACATATAAATAATAAATTAAATACTAGTATAGAAAATAATAAATAAAAGTTTCTTTTCATAAAAATTTCATTTAAAAAGTAAAAAATTATTTGGTCATATTTCATTTCTTCATAATTAATGTCTATTACAAAAACTGATCATTTTGTAATATTTAATAAGCTCAGTCCATCATTGAATATTTTTAAATAAATAAAAATAATATATTTTAAACTTTATCTTTTTAGTCTATACATTTACTATACTTCTCTTTACATTTTTTTTCTTCTTATGGATATAAAATCATAAATTTTACTTTTTAGTTNTTATTTTTTCCAAATTTAAAATATATTAGTTTTACAAAAATGTATACAATTTTTAGATGGTATTTGATGATACTGAATAATTACAAAAAGTTTCCAAAAAAAACTAAAATTGTATACTTTAAACCTTTTTATTTTTACTTATACACATTTAATATTTTTACTTTTACATTTTCCTTCTCCCTATTAATGCAATGTCATTAATGTTTCTATTTATTTTTTTCCAAATTTAAAATTATACTAGTTTTGCAAAAATATATACAATTTTTTAATGGTATTGATGATATTTAATAATTACAAAAAATTTCCAAAAAACTAAAAATACTTATACTTTAAACCTTTTATTGTTTTAATACACACATTTAATATTTTTACTTTTACATTTTTCCTTCTCCCTATTAATTGAACGTCATTAATGTTCTTTTTTATTTTTTTTCCAAGTTTAAAATATACCTATTTTACCAAATTTTATTCTATTTTTTCAGTCTATTACCTCTCCCACTTAATGCATGAAAAAAATACAATTTCTTTTTGCGAAGCAAGTAATTAACAAAGCAAATATAATCTAAAAAATTAAACATATAGAAGACATGAATGTATACTTTGGAAAATGATTAACTTAAATTCTATTAAATATATTTCATCATTTTGAATCTCAAATATATAAGTAAGGTCATTTTAAGCACATAAATAATTCGACTACGTATCATAAACAGAGAAGGATATAAGTTAACAAAATGGCTCCCTTGTAAAGATATACGAAATTGAAACCTTGGCAAACTCCATATAAAACTAACCCATTTTTCTCCCTCTCATCATGCAATAATAGGCTTAATTAGTAGAGAATATTTAAGTGCTTGAGAGAAATAATCAATCAAATAGATATCAAAAAATGTATTCCCTTATAAGTCATTACTTTTTATTCTCGTGCAAATGGAATGCTCCCCCTGTATTTTGCAAATCATGTAGAGAAGTTACACATAAATACATCTAATGCATGATATCAACCTCTTAGGCATCAAGGCATAAACAATTCAAACAAGCTAACATGGGCTATATAGCAAATGGAATATCAATCCATCAAGCCCTTTAATAAGGAATATTACCAATCATAACTCTATACCTCTTCTCATCCACATTCTTACAATTTCTACCATTGTCAAGTTTAATGGATATTACCTTTTATGTGACATTTATAAATTTCATAATCGACTCAATTTGAAAATTTAAAACTTAAAGTCTTGCTAATAAACTTTTGAAGTTCATAAGCCCTTTATGGGTCCTCTCTTGGGCCAAGCACTGTATTTATAATTGGAACAAGAATATTTAAAATCAAAACAAAAATCTGCGAATTGGCCAAAGATTGAAAACTAGGATTTGCATTAGTAAGTAAGATTTCTCTTCCCAACTTGTCAATTTTAGTTTAGTAGCTTAGTAGAGAAGTGGTCAAGTTTGGCATGCCAATTAAATCATTTGGATATATGTATTATTGAAGTTGAAATAATGTTGCATATTTCACAAATATTTATCATTACTAGATAGCATATTAGCTCAGTCATTTTGTAGACAGATACACAATTTATTCTCTCTATAATAAATTATCAGTTGATAGTTTAGTTGCATAAACCAGTGAAATTGTATTTCATCAAGACATTATACTACCCAAAAAAAAAAACAAAGAAAGCTTTTGGAACATTGTGCATCCCTACACATGAATTTATATAGTCTAAACTGTAGCTAAGCTTACTTATTGATACCCTACACATGAATTTATAGTCTAAACCATAGCTAAGCTTACTTATTGATAACGCCAGTACATGAAAGTTGGGCCAAATTCAAGTCATATTATTTTGAGTCTTAGATAATATGAGTTTACGTATCTTAAATTTCAAATTTATCAATTTCAAAATATTTAAATTTTTTATATTTGTATTTAGGTTTCTTGATTTTTAGGTTTATTGAGTACTTTGGATTCCAATCATCGAATTTCGAATTTTTCAACTCTTGAATACATTGGTTTTCAATTCATAAAATTGAAAATATATTAAATTTTAAATCTTATGAATTTTGAAATATGAATATTTCAAATTTTATATTTTAAATTAATTAAATTTTAATTCAAATGAATTAAAGTTATTTTACTTTTAAATTTAAATTACGTATTATTAATTTTTTAATCAATACAAGTTAAATTGAATTAAATTTTAAATGAGTTTAGTTAGTTTATTAAAGTCAAGTCAATTTTTACCATCTTTTTTTTCAGTGTGCTTAAGCCCATCAAAGTGTAACGATCAAAACTCCTCAAATCTGGGCAGATGAGTTATATTTTTATTCCCTTAGACTTCAAAGCCTTGAAATTCCCACAGGTATGATAGCCTACCGTCCCACATGTTTCATGTTCGTTCATTTTTCCAATCGATGGATTCCTAAGGGGTACCAAAATCATTATTGAATTAAACGCTATTCCTTAATTGATGCTTATGAGCTCTTCATTTTAAAGATTAAGGTTGGGATGATGGCCTAAGTCACAAGCACGTAATTTATTTATGTGAATGTGTTCTGATGATTTCATACTAAAATGGTAGGCTCCATAATAATTTTCACTTATTTTTACACTTTTCTTTTTTGTTGGATAATCAATCAATGTGATCTTTACGAGCGGACCTCATCTGGAAGCAATCCTACAAACTGCAAGGCGTTATTAAACCTTTGTCATTCATCAACAAGAAATATGATAGTGAAGAACAATTGCGCTGTTGAATAATTTCTTTGATGTCAAAAAGCAAGTATAGAAGTTCAATATTTCTTTTCTGAATTGTCAAATAGGTGACTATATATGGGCCAGGAATGGTGACTTTAAACACAAGTTCACGTTATTATTATACATTTCATAATCTAAACGGCAAGCAATAAAAGGAAAAAAAAAGAAAACAAAAAGATGAAAGCTTGAGAGGTTGACATTAAGATGCAACTCCACCAGTGGAGAAAGATGAGAGCAGCGAGGAAGATACAAGTGTTGGTGTTTGCTCTGTAATCAATCCGTCGATACTATTTATACAGAAATATTCATGCCCACCTGAGTTTAGCCTGTAAGGACCTCTTTCTTTCTCTGTGGAACTTCTTCATCTTTTCGATCAAGTTCAATATTACTTGCCAAGAGTGATGTAATCGATTACAAAGTTGATCCAAGTTCCCTTTTATCCAACAATGAAAGCATTTGTTGCACATCAAATATTTCAGTATTCAAATAATGAATGCAATCAACTTATCATGGTCTAGGAGCTCAATAGTCACAAAAAAAAAAGAATAAAAAAAAGAGAAAGAATAATACTGTTGGTCCGTATTATTCAAAGTTAAAAAAGAGATAAAAGTCAAGATTTTGCGTAAATTCTCAAGTTTTATTTCTTTTATTGTGATATTTACATTTTTATAGTGTGATTGTCGCTAAAACATCATGACAAAAATTCACGACATTAAGACTAGGAAACTATATAGATATTTTGGTAAGAGTTCACCTTTATTTTTTATAATAAGTCCTATTTATTTTGTTTCGCCAATAAATAACCTCTTTTTAATCAATATTATAGACATGACAGCCGAAGTATTAACTATAAATAATACAAATATTATCTGATATTTGCAGTTACATGTGTTATAATTCTCCATTTATTTTGCGTTAAATTTCTGCTAATTTGATATTATTGTAACTTCTAATTTATTTAATATTATTATAGTCAAGTGCATTAAAAAAATTAAAAGTCATTAAATTCTTTTGTTAAAAATCAAGGTGTGAAAATAGTGTATATGTAAATATTGATAAATGACAAATAATTAAATTTTAATTTGTTATATATTTGAATTTTAAATTTATACATTATCTTATTATAAGATAATTCTTACTTGTTTTTTTTTTCTTTGATTTGCAAAGAAAAATTCTAATGTGGCTCTTTTTTACATATGTATTATTTTTATAATAAAAAAATTATTAAAATATGAGACTATCCCTCGAAATAAACATAAAGGTATGTATAAAAAATCGAAAGATTTTTTTTAATTAATGAAATAATTTATTTTATATACTGGATGGTTATCATTACTAAAATAAAAAATTCTTTTACATTTAACTATATTAAGAATCATACTGTTGTTTGACTTCAATCATATATTTAAAGAGGACATGATGCATAGCTTACCGTATGAATGCCCATTTATATATGTTGGTGTTAAAATGCCAAATTATAAGAATTTTATATACCATTGTTGAAAGACATTTGAATTTATATATGAACTTTTTAAGTTTGTAACTCTCAATGAAACATTTAGGTTAACTTATGTATACCTTTAAGTGTTAACTCGATGTTAACCGGCATGTTTACCGAACAAGCTAGGAATTGATTGGAATCAGTAGCTGCTTAGATTCATAGTCAGACTCACGTTTCTAAGCAAGTAAATGTGCATCGAGCTTTGTCCGCATTATTCATTTTTCTCAAGAAAATACAAAACAAAAATTATTCACAAATTATTGCAGACGGGCCTTGGGCTCAATTGTACGCAAAGTCCATTACAGTGCAAGTCTATCTACGAAAGGGGAAATACAAACAAAAAGAAATAAATGTGGGAACCGAAAGCCATGGTCACCTTCAAATCATCACCGAGCTCTTAAGGGAGGCCCTCAGCTACAGTAAGAAGCTCAGGAGGCTTAACAGGCGACCGAACCAAGGGAAAAAGAGCGGGTTAGGAGGCAACACAATCGGTTGGAACCAAACAAAATGATGGAATCTAACCAGAGAGTTAGAGCAGCAAAAGTACCAAAAGGTAATAACAATCAAAATCACAACTCGTGGGGAACAAAGGGGAAATTTTTGGGGTTTCATAGGATGAAATTTAAACCCATTAGAATTGTAACCGAAATAGAATTGAAGTAATGGCTCCCAAGGTGGGGGTCCAGGGAAAGAAAGCTCTAGGTTTCTAGACTGAGAGATCAAGACTTGGAGAAGTTTGAAAGTACCTAAACGAGGCAAAATCAAAGGCCGAAGCAACATCAAAACACATGAACCATGGTCCAAAAATGTTAAATAGGAAACCTCGGATTCATAGCCAGACTAAACGAATGGCAATGTACATCATAGCCCCCCCCAGCTCCATGAAGGCCCTGGGCCCAACTATTAGCAAAAATAGAACCAAAAATGGCCATAAGTACCTAACGAGAAGCAAATCAATAGTTAGAACATGCCAAAAGTCAATTGAATTTTGACAGAAACTCAAGACTGAGCCAAGAGGCCACAATAACAAAGGCACCAAAAATGAGCGAGTTTTAATAGTGTTGATAGTGGGGTCATACCACCTACAACAAATCACAGAACAAAAGATGGATGGGTAAACAAAACAATGTAGCATTATGGGGACAATAGCATAAAAGGAACTTCTCTTCCACCGAAGGAAAAGCACAAACACAGAAAAACAAAAAACAAAAAAAGGTTGAATGTGCCACAATATAGCAGTGAACAATCATTGGGACGTAGACAAGTTTTTGAAAAGCTCATAGGGATTAAAGAAAGCTTAGTAGAGTGAGTAAGAAGTCCAAGTATAGAAGAAGAACATAAGTTAGTGGGGACCGAAGGGCTCAATTCTATGCATCATACGCGTAAAATCTCTGAAGACATCAAGACGGAAGATCAGAGATAGGGGTACCACTTATCTTAGGGACGCCCAACATTTTTTTTTTTTAATGAATAAAATTTTTCAACTTTAAAACATACTAACTTTATAAAAATTTGTTAGGAGGTTCATTAGTGTGAGCTATATAATTATCTTCTTTCTTATAAATATATAAATCTAATATGTATTTGAACTTAAGAACTCTATATGTCAATATTTTTATACACTAAAATGCCATGTACAAATTTCCATGGTTTATGATTACATTTTTGTGCCAACTTAAGAATTTCTCAACTACTAGAATATATATAGATACACCAACACACACACACATGTACATTATATAAGGATTAAGGTTATATGAAGAAAGAAAAAGGAAGTACTAATTAAAAAAATATAAATTATTTGTTTCTATTTTATTTTATTATAATTAATATCTAATACATAAATTTATAATTTAACAGTATTTGATAAGAATGTGCAAGTATTAAAAGTTTTCAAACAAACTAAAATGATTATATTTGAAATTTTTTATTTTTATTTCTATAAACTTAATTTTTTTCTCTTTAAATTTTTCTCTAATAGTAATATCATTAATTTTTTTTTCAAATTTAAAATATCCAACTTGTTTGTGAATTAAGATTAATAAAATTGAGAAATTACAAGAAATTTGCAAATAAATTAAGATTATTACACTTTAATATTTTCCCTTTTAGTTCTTTACATTCACTTTTTCCTTTCACATTTTCCTTCCTCTAGTGGATATAAGATATTTTAAACAATTTATCTGCATATTTGAAAATTCTAAATAGGTTATTCTACTATATAGTTATTTTTAATTTTATAAGTAAAATTGTCAAATTAATCAATTCAAACCCACAATTAATTATAATAGTTTAATTAATTTTTACTTATTATTAAGTTTATTTGTAATTTAAAAATTAATAAAGTTAATACTAGAAGTAAGTTTAGATATGTAAATAAAAGATTCAAATTAAAACTTAAAAAGATGATATAAATTTAAATAATTATTTGGTAGATATAGGTAGAAAACACTTTTTTTTTCTTTTTCTATTGAGATCACTAATATGAATCCATTTATTATTCTATGTCATTCATTTCTTCAATGAAATTTTCAAAATGATAATACCAAAACGTTGTCACATTTTTGCCCACAGCAAATTTGCACACAACTATACTTGCTCATTTGATTTTACTTCTCCTATTCAGATAAACATAGTGCAACATGTTGAAGAAAAACTAGAAATCGTAAATGGGGCTTTACATATTAATTACTGAAAGTTATTCAAGAACCAGACCAACCCAAAGGTTTAGCCAAGGACTAGCTCAAGACCGGACCACTGCACATGACTTCAAGAGGCATGACGGTATTACAGAAAATCATTGACGCAATTCTCAGGAGCAAATTGGAGTCCATTGATGTTGCCATCATAAGTGATGCGCATGTTTTGTTGATGCCATGACCCTAAGAATGATGTGCCAGTTCCTTTCATTAAAGCGACACAAAAATATCCAAATCTTTGATCACCAGGAAAGTGAACGTTTTGGGCTTCAACAAGATAGTCAGCACCGTCAAGATGATATGTCATTGTAGGAAAATCGTTAAAATCAGGAGGATACTTGTAGCATAGATCCATACAGTTCGGCCCATTCCATTCTCTTTGAAGATTTCTGGCATCAAAGTATGCCCGAAACGATGCTATTACTTCATGATATGCATTACGCTCCCCGATCGTGGTTTGGTCAATTCGGGAGATGACAGTTCCGCTGTCTATAACAAAACCACCACTTGCATCTGTTCTAACTTCAAATTGGTCAGGATGGAATCCTAGGCGTACATCCCCTACGCTAATGTCCAACAGTTTTAAGTAATAATGATAAGCTGTAGAAAATGTGAACCTTGTCGTTTGGACATTTTGTGGAGGGGGTGGAATGTTATCGCCAAACCTGAGGACCCCGGTTCGCTGCTGTAATTGAGTGAATGGGGTCAAGCAATAGGAGAATCGACGATCAAGTTCGTTAGGAAACTGTGACATAATTGAGTCTGGCCTCTTGTTTAGTCCGAGAAGGCCTGAACTAACCTCTTCATCATCAGGAGTCTCAGTGATTCCGTGGCTCTCCGTTGAGCAACCAAAGACCATACCATGAATGGGTCTGCGGCCATTTGGACCCGCTCTAAAGAAGAATGTTTCCAAGGATGCTTGGCCCCTTGTATAGGATCCGTCTCCGTACCTTATCGTGTACAAGCATCGATTTTCGACGCACCGATATAAGGAGGGGTAATTGCCTGAACAAAGTGGGTGATTGCATGGGAGACTTTGGTAGCTAGAAGAAGTACGGGGATCGTAGATAGGATCACGCTGCCTGAAACAGTTAACGCAAGGCTCACACTGTGTCCACGTTAGGCCACTTGCTGTGTCGAGAGATAGGAACAAGTTTTTTCTGATTTCGAATCCAATTTCAATACTCACAAAGTAGAACAAATCTATACCTTCAATTGGAAGATGGACGTCATCTGCAGTGTCTGTCGTATCATTTGGACGCAAAGTGTTTTCCAAATAATCACCTCTCGCTTTAGAAAATCTAATCAATCTTTCCATTCTTTCCACGTAACTGAGATTTCCAGGGTACAGCGGAGACTCAGGAGAATCCCTAGAAAAAAGTTTCAAACTGAAGCCACTAGACTCAGAAGACATAGTGAAATATAATTGAAAACAAAAGCAAAGAGCAACTAATGACAAAACTGCTATTCTAATCATCCTTACAGGGAACGATGGATGATGTTACTGTAATTCATTAACATGGTTACACAAATATATAGGCTTTGAGATGTCTAAAATGACTATCTTGTGCTGTTGTGCTTCATTACACTATGATCCTAATCAAATCCATTGTCCTATTCATTAAGAAAAGGGGGAAGAAAAAATTCTGGTTGATAGTTTGGGTTATAATTTATATAAACATTTTCCGTTTAAGTTGAATGAAAAAAATATTCTTTTTATATTTTAATTTTAATTTTTCAAATCTTAATCAACAAAATAAAAATATTTTATTTTATTAGGCCAATTTCTTTTATACCCATTAAAAATTATTACCAAAACATGAAGTTTATTAAACATCAATTATGTTATGGAGAATTATCTTGAGAGGTCCCCGGTGCCACTATATTTGATGAATTAGCTAATAACGAGCATCTCTGGACATGGATTTCATTTTTGGGTTTATTTGCTCAAAAGCAACGAATTTGTGACCATTTAAATTGATAATTTGGTTAATAATTTAATAAATATTTTTATATTTTTCTAAATTAAAATATTTCTATTGTCTTGTTAATCTTAAAGTTAGTATGTAAAAAAAGTTATTTAAATTTAATAATATGTAAATAATGAATTTTTATAAAAAATCAAATAAAATAATTTTAATTTTAATTTCAATTTATGAGTAGGTAGATTAATAAATTTGTGGTATATTTTTTATTGATTAAAAAAAAAAAAAAAAAAGAGCTTGGACCACAAAAAGGTCATAGGCGAAAAGGTCAAGTGTCGTACTGCAAAGCCAATTAAGGTCCAGACCCCCACTTTTGATGCTGCGGGCACTGTGGCAGTGTGGCGACTTGCTATTGGAGATTTGAAAGCAGACACCATTTTGAACTCCACCGACTTTTAAGTGAGGGGTTGGGTTTCTGCGGGCTTTCATTGCCCAACTGACAATAGCTCGAATGAATGCGTTCCTTAAAACTGTGGGATGCTTGGTTTCCAATGGGAGCGAAAAAATGGGGATAAATAAGCAGGGAGAAGCAATCGATAGCATTTGAAACTCTGCACTCAATCAATAAATTTTAAAAAATTCACTTTCATTGAAAGTTTTGCATTAAGGTATAAAAGATTTATTATTTATGGACTTATACGACTCTCGCAACTTTGTATTTGACATTGTACAAATTTATGATGACGTAGATTTCTTAGATGTGTAAATTTGTAGCCTTTTTTTTGTTTATATGTTATTCTTACCATTAGCTTTATTGCATAATGAATATCAGTTCATAAAAAAAAAAAAAAGGTGGTAAAACCCAACCATTACAATCTCAATTTTTTTAAAAATGTGCTTTTACTTCGATATAGATAGGATTTTGGGTAAATAAAGTAGATAAAAGAAGATTCCACTTAAGAAATAAGATTTTTTTTTTTCAAAATTTGAAAAATATTATAGTTTTTTTTCTCTAATATTTATGATCAAATTTAAAGTTAAATTAAAAGACATATTAAATATTAATATATAAAATAATAAATTAAATGTTAGTATATAAATTAATAAATGAAAGTTTCTTTTCATAAAAATTTTACTTAAAAAGTAAAAAATTATTTGCTCATATTTTATTTCTTCATAATTAATATTTATTATAAAAACTGATCATTTTGTAATATTTAATAAGATTAAGTGATTATAGAATGTTTCCAAATAAAGAAAAATAATATACTTTAAACTTTATCCTTTTAGTCTCCACGTTTAGTATACTTTCCTTTACATTTTCTTTCTTCTTATGGTTATAAAATTATTAATTTTACTTTTTAGTTTTTCCAAGTTTAAAATAATTTAACTTTATAAAAATTCTTACAATATATAAATAGTATTTGATAATATTAAACCATTAAAAAAGGTTTCCAAAAAAATTAAAATTGTTATATTTAAATTTTTTACTTTTAATTATTCTTGTTCAATATTATTCCTTTTGCATTTTCCTTTTCCTTATTAATACAATGTCATTAATGTTCTTTTTTACTTTTTCCAAGTTTAAAATATACCAAGTTTAAAAAATTTGTACAATTTTTAGATAGTATTTAATGGTATTGAGCAATTGTAAAAAATTTTCAAAAAAATTAAAATTATTATACTTTAAACCTTTTACTTTTAGTTATTCACACTTAATATTTTTCCTTTTACATTTTCCTTCTTTCTATTTAATGTAATGTCATTAATGTTCTATTTTATTTTTTTCAAATTTAAAATATATTACTTTTACAAAAATGTATAGAATTTTTAGATGATATTTAATGATATTGAATAATTACAAAAAGTTTACAAAAAAACTAAAATTGTTATAGTTTAAACCTTTTATTTTTAATTATACACATTTAATATTTTTACTTTTATATTTTCCTTCTCTCTATTAATGCAACATTCTTAATGTTCTTTTTTATTTTTTCCAAGTTTAAAATATACCTATTTTACAAAAATTTATTCTATTTTTCAATCTATTATCTCTCCCACTTAATGTATGAAAAAATACAATTTCCTTTTGTCAAGCAAGTAATTAACAGAGCAAATATATTCTAAAATATAAAACATATAGATAGACATGAAAGTATACTTTGGCAAATGATTAACTTAAATTCTATTAAGTATATTTCATCATTTTGAATCTCAACTATATAAACAAGGTCATTTTCACGTATCATAAACATGAGGATATAAGTTAACAAAATGGCTCCCCTTGTAAAGATATACAAAATTGAAACCTTGGCAAACCCATATAAAACCAACCATTTTTCTCCTCTCAATCATGCTATATAGGCTTAATTAGTAGAGAATATTTAAGTACTTGAGGCTTAGATGGAACACATATTTCAGTTTTACTCCCACTTAGTAAGATACAATTTTCTTATATAAGACGTAATTTTTATTAATAAAATTAAAGAATATTACTTATACTTTTCTTTATTTTTACACTTTTTTTTTGTTGGATAATCAATCGATGTGATCTTTATGAGCGGACCTCATCTGGAAGCAATCCTAGGAACTGCACGGCGTTATTAAACCTTTGTCATTCATCAACAAGAAATATGATAGTGAGGAACAATTGAGCTGTTGAATAATTTCTTTGATGTCAAAAAGCAAGTATAAAAGTTCAATATTTCTTTTCTGAATTGTCAAAAAGGTGACTCTATATGGGCCAGGAATGGTGACTTTAAACACAAGTTCACGTTATTATTATACATTTCATAATCTAAACGGCAAGCAATAAAAGAAAAAAAAAAAACAAAAAGATGAAAACTAGAGAGGTTGACATTAAGACGCAACTCCACCAGTGGAGAAAGATGAGAGCAGCGAGGAAGATACAAGTGTTGGTGTTTGCTCTGTAATCAATCCGTCGATACTATTTATACAGAAATATTCGTGCCCACATGAGTTTAGCCTGCAAGGACCTCTTACTTTCTCTGTGAAACTTCTTCATCCTTTTCGATCAAGTTGAATATTACTTGCCAAGAGTGACGTAATCGATTACAAAGTCGATCCAAGTTCCCTTTTATCCAACAATGAAAGCATTTGTTGCACATCAAATATTTCGGTATTCAAATAATGAATGCAATCAACTTATCGTGGTATAAGAGCTCAATAGTCGCAAAAAAAAAAAAAAATAGAGAGAGAATAATACTCTTAGTCGTATGATTCAAAATTAAAAAAAAATAAAAGTTAAAATTTTGCGTAAACTTTTAATTTTTATTTTTTTATTGTGATATTTATATTTTTACAATGAGATTGTCGTTGAAACATCATAACAAAAAAATTCATGACATTGAGATTAGAAAACTAGATGGATATTTTGGTAAGAGTTCACTTTTATTTTCTATAGCAAGTCCTATCTATTTTTGTTTCCCCAATAAATAACCTCTTCTCAATAATATTATAGGCATGACAGTTAAAGTATTAACTATGAATAATAGAAATGTTATATGATATTTGCAGTTACATATAATGTAATTCTCTATCTATTTTGTGTTCAATTTCTACTAGTTTGATATCAGTTTAACTACCAATTTATTTAATATTATTATAGTCAAGTGCGTCAAAAAATTAGAAGTTATTAAATTCTTTTGTTAAAAATCAAGAAGTGAAAAAAAGTGTATATGTAAGTATTAATAAATTGTAAATAATTAAATTCTAACTTATTATATATTTAATTCTTAGATTTATATATTATTTTAATATATGATATTGTTTTATTTATTTTTCTACATTTTGTAAAGAAAAATTCTAGTGTGGCCATTTTCTATATATATAGTATAAAAAATAACAAGTGTTTTTTTTTTTTGGAATTAATGAAATAATTTATTTTATATACTGAATGAGTATAATTACTGAAATTATAATTTTTTTTACATTTAACTATATTAACAATCCTACTGTTGTTTGACCTCGATCATATATTCAAAGAGGACATGATGGGTAGCTTACCGTATGAATGCCCATTTATATATGTTATTGTTCAAATGCAAATTTATAAGAATTTTATATATCATTGTTGAAAGGTATATTTGAATTTATATATGAATTTCTTAAGTTTGTAACTCTCAATGAAACATTTAGATTAACTTATATATACTTTTAAATGTTAACTCGATGTTAACCTACATGTTTACGGAACGAGCTAGGAATTGATGGGAATCAGTAGCTGCTTAGATTCATTGTCAGACTCAACGTTTTTAAGCAATTAAATGTGCATTGAGCTTTGTCCGCATTATTCATTTTTCTCAAGAAAATAGAAAACAAAAATTATTCACAAATTATTGCGGACGGGCCTTAGGCTGAATTGTACGCAGAGTCCATTACAGTGCAAGTCTACCTACGAAAGGGGAAATACAAACAAAAAGAAATAAAGGTGGGTACTGAAAGCCTTGGTCACCTTCAAATCATCACTGAGCCCTTAAGAGAGGCCCTCAGCTACAGTAAGAAGCCCAAGAGGCTTAACAAGCGACAAGAACCAAGGCAAAAGGAGCGGGTTACGAGGCAACACAATCGGTTGGAACCAAACAAAACGATGGGATCTAACCAGAAAGTAAGAGCAACAAAAGTACCAAAAGGTAATAACAATCAAAATCACAACTCGTGGGGAACAAAGGGGAAAATTTCGGGGTTTCATAGGATGAAATTTAAACCCATTAGAATTGTAACCGAAATAGAATTGAAGTAATGGCTCCCACGGTGGGGGTCCAGGGAAAGAAAGCTCAAGGTTTCTAGAATGAGAGATCAAGACTTAGAGGAGTTCGAAAGTACCTAAACGAGGCAAAATCAAAGACCCAAGACAAGATCAAAACACATGAACCGTGGTCCAAAAATGTTAAATAGGAGATCTTGGATTCATAGCTAGACTAAGCAAATGGCAATGTACACCATAGGCCCCCTCCCCCTCTATGGAGGCCCTGGGCACAACTACTAGTAAAAGTAGAACCAAAAAATGGCCATAAGTACCAAACGAGAAGCAAATCAATAGTTAGAACATGCCAAAAGCCAATTGAATTCTGACAGAAACTCAAGACTGAACCCGAGGCCACAACAACAAAGGTACAAAAAATGAGCGAGTTTTAATAGTGTTGACAGTGGGGTCATACCACCTACAACAAATCGTAGAACATACCATAAATGGGCAAACAAAACAATGTAGCATTATGAAGAGGGTAACATAAAAGGAGCTTCTCTCTCCACAGAAGGAAAAAGATGGGCAATTTCACTGAAGGAAAAGCACAAACACAGAAAAAAAAAAAAAAACAAAAGGGGTTGAATGTGCCACAATATAGCAGAGAACAATCATTGGGACGTAGACAAGTTTTTTAAAAGCTGATAGGGATTAAAGAAAGCTTAGTAGAGTGAGTAAGAAGTCCAAGTATTGAAGAAGAGCATAAGTTAGTGGGGACCGAAGGGCTCAATTCAATGCATCATACGCGTAAAATCTTTGAAGACATCAAGACGGAAGATCACAGAGAGGGGTACCACTTATCTTAGGGACGCCCAACATTTTTTTTTTTAATGAGTAAAATTTTCCAACTTTAAAACATACTAACTTTATAAAAATTTGTTAGGAGGTTCATTAGTGTGAGCTATATAATTATTTTCCTTCTCATAAATACAAAAATCTAATGTATTTGAACCTAAGAACTCTATATGTCAACATTTTTATACCCTAGAATGCCACTTACAAATTTTCATCGTTTACGATTACATTTTTTGTGCCAACTTAAGAATTTCTCAATTACTAGAATATATATAGATATACCAACACACACACACACACACACATGTACATTATATAAGGATTAAGGTTATATGAAGAAAGAAAAAGGGAGCTCTAGTTAAGAAGATATAAATTATTTGTTTCTATTTTATTTTATTATAATTAGTATCTAATACATAAGTTTATAATTTAACAGTATTTTATAAAAAAGTGTAAGTGTTAAAAGTTTTTAAACAAACGAAAATGATTATATTTGATTTTTTTATTTTTATAAACTCAATTTTTTTCTTTTTAAATTTTCATTTCTCCTCTGATAGTAATATCATTAATTTTTTTTCATTTCTTTTTCAAGTTTAAAATATACAACTTGTTTGTAAATTGAGATTAATAAGATTGAGAAATTACAAGAAATTTACAAATAAACTAAGATTATTATACTTTAATATTTTCCCTTTTAGTTCTTTACATTCACTTCTTCCTTTCACATTTTTCTTCCTCCAGTGGATATAAGATATTTTAAACAATTTGTCTACAAATTTGAAAATTTTAAATAGGTTATTCTACTATACAGTTATTTTTAATTTTATAAATAAAATTGTTAAATTAATCAATTCAAATTACAATCAATTATAATAGTTTAATTAAATTTTACTTATTACTAAGTTTAATCGTAATTTAAAAATTAATGAAATCATTGTTAGAAGTAAGTTTGGATATGCAAATAAAAAATTCAAACTGAAACTTAAAAAAAGGACATAAATTTAAATAATTATTTGATAGAAGTGGGAAAAAACATGTTTATATTTTTTTTTATTGAGATCACCAATATGAATCCATCTATGATTCTATGTCGTTCATTTCTCCGATGAAATTTTCAAAATGATAATACCAAAACGTTGTCACATTTTTGCCCACATCAAATTTGCACACAACTATACTTGCTCATTTGATTTTACTTCTCCTCTTCAGATAAACATAGTGCAACATGTTGAAGAAAAACAACAAATCGTAAATGGGGCTTTGCATATTAATTACTGAAAGTTATTCAAGAACCAGACCAATCCAAAGGTTTAGCCGAGGACTAGCTCAAGACCGGACCACTGCACATGACTTCAAGAGGCATGATTGTATTACAGAAAATCATCGACGCAATTCTCAGGAGCAAATTGTAGTCCATTGATGTTGCCATCATAAGTGATGCGCAAGTTTTGTTGATGCCATGACCCTAAGAGTGATCTGCCATTTCCTTTCAATAAAGCGACACAAAAATATCCCAATCTTAGACCACCAGGAAAGCGAACGTTTTGGGCTTCAACAGGATAGTCAGCACCGTCAAGATGATATGTCATTGTAGGAAAATCGTTAAAATCAGGAGGATACTTGTAGCATAGATCCATAGAGTCCGGCCCATTCCATTCTCTTTGAAGATTTCGGGCATCGAAGTATGCCCGAAACGTTGCCATTACTTCATCATATGCGTTACGCTCCCCGATCTCGGTTTCGTCAATTCGAGAGATGACAGATCCGCTGTCTATAATAAACCCACCACTTTCATCTGTTCTAAGTGCAAATTGGTCAGGATGGAATCCTAGGCGTACATCCCCTACGCTAATGTCCAACAGTTTTAAGTAATATTGATAAGTGCTAGAAAATGCGAAACTGGTCGTTTGGACATTTTGCGGAGGGGGTGGAATGTTATCACCAAACCTGAGGGCCCCGGTTCGCTGCTGTAAGTGAGTGAATGGGGACATGCAATAGGAGAATCGACGACCAAGTTCGTTAGGCAACTGTGACATAATTGAGTCCGGTCTCTTGTTTAGTCCGATAATGCCTGACATAACCCCACCTCCAGCACTCGCATACATTCCGTTGCTGTCCGCTGAGCAACCAAAGACTATACCAGGAATGGGTCTGCGGCCATTTGGACCCGCTCTAAATAAGAATGTTTCCAAGGATACTTCGCCCCTTGTATAGGATCCGTCTTTGTACCTTACCGTGTACAAGCATCGATTTTGGACGCACCGATGTATGGGGTTATTGCCTGAACAAAATGGGTGATTGCATGGGAGACTTTGGTAGCTAGAAGAAGTACGAGGATCGTAGATAGGATCACGCTGCCTGAAACAGTTGATGCAAGGCTCACACTGGGTCCACATTAGGGCACTTGCTGTGTCGAGATATAGGAACAAGTTTTTTCTAATTTCGAATCCAATTTCAATACTCACAAAGTAGAAGAAATTTATACCTTCAATTGGAAGATGGACGTCATCTGCAATGTCTGTCGTATCATTTGGACGCAAAGTGTTTTCCAAATAATCACCTCTCCCTTTAGAAAATCTAATCAATCTTTCCATTCTTTCCACGTAACTGAGATTTCCAGGGTACAGTGGAGACTCAGGAGAATCCCTAGAAAAAAGTTTCAAACTGAAGCCACTAGACTCAGAAGACGTAGTGAAATAAAAGCAAAGAGCAACTAGTGACAAAACTGCTATTCTAATCATCCTTACAGGGAACGATGGATGATGTTACTGTAATTCATTAACATGGTTACACAAATATATAGTCTTTGAGATGTCTAAAATGACTATCTTGTGCTGTTGTGCTTCATTGCATTATCATCCTAATCAAATCCATTGTCCTATTCATTAAGAAAAGGGGGAAGAAAAAATTCCGGTTGATGGTTAATTATTGGTTTGATGTGCTTCCGTAGATTTTCCTAATTACTACAAATAAAAATATATAGATGGGGTTTTGGGTAAATAAAGTAGAGAATGGAAAATTTCACTTAATAAGTAAGATTCTTTTTTTTTAATTTAAAAAATATTATAGTTTTTTTTCTTAAGATTTATGATCAAATTTAAGGTTAAACTAAAACATACATTAAATATTAACATATAAAATAATAAATTAAATACTAGTATAGAAAATAATAAATAAAAGTTTCTTTTAATAAAATTTTCACATAAAAAATAAAAAATTAATTGTTCATATTTCATTTCTTCATAATCAATGTTTATTACAAAAACAGATCATTTTGTAATATTTAATAAACTCAAGTCATTATTAAATGTTTCTAAATAAATAAAAATAATATACTTTAAAATTTATCTTTTTAGTCTCCAAATTTACGATACTTCCCTTTACATTTTCTTTCTTCTTATGGATATAAAATAATAAATTTTACTTTTTAGTTTTTTCAAGTTTAAAATAATCTAACTTTATAAAAATTCTTACAATGTATAAATAGTATTTGATAAAATTAAACAATTAAAAAATATGTCCAAAAAAATTGAAATTGTTATATTTAAATTTTTTACTTTTAATTATTCTTGTTCAATATTATTCCTTTTACATTTTCCTTTTCCTTATCAAAACAATGTCATTAATGTTCTTTTTTACTCTTTCCAAGTTTAAAATATACCAAGTTTACAAAAATTTGTACAATTTGTATATAGTATTTAATGATATTGAGCAATTAGAAAAGGTTTTCAAAAAAAACTAAAATTATTATACTTTAAACCTTTTTTCTTATAATTATCCACATTTAATATTTTTTTCTTTTACATTTTCCTTCTTCCTATTAATGCAATATCATTAATGTTCTATTTTATTTTTTCCAAATTTAAAATATACTAGTTTTGCAAAAATGTATACAATTTTTAGATGGTATTTGATGATACTGAATAATTACAAAAAGTTTCCAAAAAAAACTAAAATTGCTATACTTTAAACCTTTTATTTTTACTTATACACATTTAATATTTTTACTTTTACATTTTTCTTCTCCCTATTAATGCAATGTCATTAATGTTCTATTTTATTTTTTCCAAATTTAAAATATACTAGTTTTGCAAAAATGTATACAATTTTTTTATGGTATTTGATGATATTGAATAATTACAAAAAATTTCCAAAAAAAACTAAAATTGTTATACTTTAAACCTTTTATTGTTAATTATACACATTTAATATTTTTACTTTTACATTTTCCTTCTCCCTATTAATGCAATGTCATTAATGTTCTTTTTTATTTTTTCCAAGTTTAAAATATACCAATTTTACCAAAATTTATTCTATTTTTCAATCTATTACCTCTCCCACTTAATGCATGAAAAAATACAATTTCTTTTTATAAAGCAAGTAATTAACAAAGCAAATATAATCTAAGAAATAAAACATATAGATAGACATGAATGTATACTTTGGCAAATGATTAACTTAAATTCTATTAAGTATATTTCATCATTTTGAATCTCAAATATATAAGCAAGGTCATTTTAAGCACATAATTCGACTATGTATCATAAACAGGAGGATATAAGTTAACAAAATGGCTCCCTTTGTAAAGATATGCGAAATTGAAACCTTGGCAAACTCATATAAAACTAACCATTTTTCTCCTCTCAATCATGCAATATAGGCTTAATTAGTAGAGAATATTTAAGTACTTGAGAGAAATATCAAAAAATGTATTCCCCTATAAGTCATACTCTCATTCTCATGCAAATGGAATGCTCCCCCTGTATTATGCAAATCATGTAGAGAAGTTACACATAAATACATCTAATGCATGATATCAACCTCTTAGGCATCAAGGCATACACAATTCAAACGAGCTAACATGGGCTATATAGCAAATGGAATATCAATCCATCAAGCCCTTCAATAAGGAATATTACCAATCATAACTTTATACCTTTTCTCATCCACATTCTTACAATTTCTACCATTGTCAAGTTTAATGGATATTACCTTTTGTGTGACATTTATAAATTTCATAATCGACTCAATTTGAAAATTTAAAACTTAAAGTCTTGCTAATAAACTTTTGAAGTTCATAAGCCCTTTATGGGTCCTCTCATGGGCCAAGCACTGTATTTATAATTGGAACAAGAATATTTAAAATCAAAACAAGAATCTGCGAATTGGCCAAAGATTGAAAACCAGGATTTGCATTGGTAAGTAAGATTTCTCTTCCCAACTTGTCAATTTTAGTTTAGTAGCTTAGTAGAGAAGTGGTCAAGTTTGGCATGCCAATTAAATCATTTGGATATATGTATTATTGAAGTTGAAATAATGTTGCATATTTCACAAATATTTATCATTACTGGATAGCATATTAGATCAGTCATTTTGTAAACAGATACACAATTTATTGTCTCTTTAATAAATTATCAGTTGATAGTTTAGTTGCATAAACCAGTGAAATTGTATTTCATCAAGACATTATACTACCCAAAAAAAAAAAACAAAGAAAGCTTTTGGAACATTGTGCATCCCTACACATGAATTTATAGTCTAAACCATAGCTATGCTTACTTATTGATAACGCCAGTACACGAAAGTTGGGCTAAATTCAAGTCATATTATTTTGAGTTTTAGATAATATGAGTTTTACGTATTTTAAATTTCAAATTTATCAAATCTCAAGCTATTTAAATTTTTGATATTTTGTATTTAGGTTTCTTGATTTTTAGGTTTATTGAGTACTTTCGATTCCAATCATCAAATTTCGAATTTTTCAACTCTTGGATACATTGGTTTTCAATTCATAAAATTGAAAATATACTAAATTTTAAATCTTATGAATTTTGAATTTAAATTATTCATATTTCAAATTTTACATTTTAAATTAATTAAATTTTAATTCAATTGAATTAAAGTTATTTTACTTTTAAATTTAAATTACGAAATATTAATTTTTTTAATCAATACAAGTTAAATTGAATTAAATTTTAAATGAGTTTAGTTAGTTTATTAAAGTCGAGTCAATTTTTACCATCTTTTTTTTTCAGTGTGCTCAAAGTGTAACGATCAAAACTCCTCAAATCTGGGCAGATGAGTTATATTTTTATTCCCTTAGACTTCAAAGCCCCGGAATCCCCACAGGTATGATAGCCTACTGTCCCACATGTATCATGTTAGTTCATTTTTCCAGTCGATGGATTCCTAAGGGGTACCAAAATCATTCTTGAATTAAACGCTATTCCTTAATTGATGCTTATGAGCTCTTCATTTTAAAGATCAAGGTTGGGATGATGGCCTAAGTCACAAGCACGTAATTTATTTATGTGAATGCATTCTGATGATTTCATACTAAAATGGTAGGCTCCATAATAATTTTCACTTATTTTTACACTTTTTTTTTTGTTGGATAATCAATCAATGTGATCTTTACGAGCGGACCCTATCTGGAAGCAATCCTACGAACTGCAAGGCGTTATTAAACCTTTGTCATTCATCAACAAGAAATATGATAGTGAAGAACAATTGAGCTGTTGAATAATTTCTTTGATGTCAAAAAGCAAGTATAGAAGTTCAATATTTCTTTTCTGAATTGTCAAATAGGTGACTATATATGGGCCAGGAATGGTGACTTTAAACACAAGTTCACGTTATTATTATACATTTCATAATCTAAACGGCAAGCAATAAAAGGAAAAAAAAGAAAACAAAAAGATGAAAGCTTGAGAGGTTGACATTAAGATGCAACTCCACCAGTGGAGAAAGATGAGAGCAGCGAGGAAGATACAAATGTTGGTGTTTGCTCTGTAATCAATCCGTCGATACTATTTATAGAGAAATATTCATGCCCACCTGAGTTTAGCCTGCAAGGACCTCTTACTTTCTCTGTGGAACTTCTTCATCTTTTCGATCAAGTTGAATATTACTTGCCAAGAGTGACGTAATCGATTACAAAGTCGATCCAAGTTCCCTTTTATCCAACAATGAAAGCATTTGTTGCACATCAAATATTTCGGTATTCAAATAATGAATGCAATCAACTTATCATGGTATAGGAGCTCAATAGTTACAAAAAAAAAAAAAACGAGAGAGAAAGAATAATACTGTTGGTCCGTATGATTTAAAGTTAAAGAAGAGATAAAAATCAAAACTTTGCGTAAACTCTCATATTTTATTTCTTTTTATGTTATATTTACATTTTTATAGTGTGATTGTCGCTAAAATATCATGATAGAAAAATTCATGACATTGAAACTAAGAAACTAGATGGATATTTTGGTAAGAGTTCACTTTTATTTTCTATAGCAAATCCTATTTGTTTTTGTTTCGCTAATAAATAACCTCTTTTCAATCAATATTATAGACATGACAGTAGAAGTGTTAACTATAAATAATAAAAATGTCATCTGATATTTGCAGTTACATATACTGTAATTCTCCATCTATTTTGCATTAAATTTCTACTAGTTTGATATTGCTATAACTTTCAATTTATTTAATATATTATAGTCAAGTGCGCCAAAAAAATTAAAAGTCATTAAATTCTTTTGTTAAAAATCAAGGAGTGAAAATAGTGTATATGTAAATATTGATAAACGGCAAATAATTAAATTTTAATTTGTTATATATTTGAATTTTAAATTTATACATTATTTTATTATATAATAATTCTTGTTTTTTTTTTCTTAGTTTGCAAAGAAAAATTCTAATATGACTTTTTTTTACATATGTATTATTTTTATAATGAAAAAAAATTATTAAAATATGAGACTATCTCTCAAAATATACATGAGAGTATGTATAAAAAATTGAAAGATTTTTTTTTAAATTAATGAAATAATTTATTTTATATATTGGATGGGTACTATTACTAAAATCAAAAATTCTTTTACATTTGACTATATTAACAATCATACTGTTGGTTGACTTCGATCATATATATTCAAAGAGGACATAATGCATAGCTTATCGTATGAATGCCCATTTACATATGTTAGTGTTCAAATGCCAAATTATAAGAATTTTATATATCATTATTGAAAGACATTTGAATTTATATATGAACTTCTTAAGTTTGTGACTCTCAATGAAACATTTAGGTTAACTTATGTATACCTTTAAGTGTTAACCCGATGTTAACCGGCATGTTTACCGAACAAGCTAGGAATTGATTGGAATCAGTAGCTGCTTAGATTCATAGTCAGACTCACGTTTCTAAGCAAGTAAATGTGCATCGAGCTTTGTCCGCATAATTCATTTTTCTCAAGAAAATACAAAACAAAAATTATTCACAAATTATTGCAGACGGGCCTTGGGCTCAATTGTACGCAAAGTCCATTACAGTGCAAGTCTATCTACGAAAGGGGAAATACAAACAAAAAGAAATAAATGTGGGAACCGAAAGCCGTGGTCACCTTCAAATCATCACCGAGCTCTTAAGGGAGGCCCTCAGCTACAGTAAGAAGCTCAAGAGGCTTAACAGGCGACCGAACCAAGGGAAAAAGAGCGGGTTAGGAGGCAACACAATCGGTTGGAACCAAACAAAATGATGGAATCTAACCAGAGAGTTAGAGCAGCAAAAGTACCAAAAGGTAATAACAATCAAAATCTCAACTCGTGGGGAACAAAGGGGAAACTTTTGGGGTTTCATAGGATGAAATTTAAACCCATTAGAATTGTAACCGAAATAGAATTGAAGTAATGGCTCCCAAGGTGGGGGTCCAGGGAAAGAAAGCTCTAGGTTTCTAGACTGAGAGATCAAGACTTGGAGAAGTTTGAAAGTACCTAAACGAGGCAAAATCAAAGGCCCAAGCAACATCAAAACACGTGAACCATGGTCCAAAAATGTTAAATAGGAAACCTCGGATTCATAGCCAGACTAAACGAATGGCAATGTACATCATAGCCCCCCCCAGCTCCATGGAGGCCCTGGGCCCAACTATTAGCAAAAATAGAACCAAAAATGGCCATAAGTACCTAACGAGAAGCAAATCAATAGTTAGAACATGCCAAAAGTCAATTGAATTTTGACAGAAACTCAAGACTGAGCCAAGAGGCCACAATAACAAAGGCACAAAAAATGAGCGAGTTTTAATAGTGTAGATAGTGGGGTCATACCACCTACAACAAATCACAGAACAAAAGATGGATGGGCAAACAAAACAATGCAGCATTATGGGGACAATAGCATAAAAGGAACTTCTCTCTCCACCGAAGGAAACGGATGGGCAATTTCACAGAAGGAAAAGCACAAACACAGAAAATCAAAAAACAAAAAAGAAGGGTTGAATGTGCCACAATATAGCAGAGAACAATCATTGGGACGTAGACAAGTTTTTGAAAAGCACATAGCGATTATAAAAATCTTAGTAGAGTGAGTAGGTATTGAAGAAGAGCATAAGTGAGTGGGGACCGAAGGGCTCAATTCTACATCAAGACGGAAATTCAGAGATAGAGGTACCACTTATCTTAGGGACGCCCGACATTTTTTTTTTCCAAAATTTGTTAGGAGGTTCATTAATGTCAGCTATATAATTATCCTCTTTCTCATAAATATATAAATCTGATGTATTTGAACCTAAGAACTCAAGCCACGTACAAATTTCCATGGTTTACGATTAAATTTTGTGCCAACTTAAGAATTTCTCAATTGCTAGAATATATATATATATATATATATATATACACACACATATATACATCTTATAAGGATCAAGGTTATATGAAGAAAGAAAAGGGGGGCTCTATTTAAGAAGATATAAATTGTTTGTTTGTATTTTATTTTATTATAATTAATATCTAATATATAAGTTGATGATCTAATAATATTTGATAAGAATAAGCAATTATTAAAAGTTTCCAAACAAACTAAAAGATTATACTTGAATTTTATATATATATATTTTTTACACTCAACTTTTTTTTTTTATACATTTGCATTCCTCTTTCGGAAGTAATATCATTAATTTTTTAAATCTTTTTTCCAAGTTGAAAACATACAACTTGTTTGCCATTAAGAAATTACAAAAAATTTGCAAACAAACTAAAATTGTTACACTTTAATATTTTCTCTTTTAGTTTTTCACATTCACGTCTTCCTTTTACATTTTTCTTCCTCCAACGGATGTAATATATGTTAAACAATTTGTATGCAAATTTAAAAATTTTGAATGGGTTATTTTGTTATACAGTTATTCTTAATTTTATAAACTTAATTTTATAAACCAAACTATCAAATTAACCAATTCAAATCATAATTATTTATAATGATTTAATTAAATTTTACTCATTACCAAGTTTACTTGTAATTTTAAAATTAATTAAATTGTTGCTAGTACTAAGTTTTGACATACAAGTAAAAGACTCAAAATGAAACTCAATTTAGATAATTATTTAGCAAAAGCAAGTAAAAAATACTTTTTGTTTTTTTTTTTTATTATTGAGATAACCAATATGAATTCATCTATGATTTTATGTTGTTTATTTCTTTAATGAAATTTTCAAAATGAAAATACCAAAATTTTGACACATTTTTGTCCACAGCAAATTTGCCCACAACCATACTTGCTGATTTGATTTTACTTCTCCTATTCTAATAAACATTGTGGAACATGTTGAAGAAAAACTAGAAATCGTAAATGGGGCTTTATATATTAATTACTGAAAGGATTAGCGCAAGACCAGACTACTGCACACGACTTCAAGAGTCATGATGGTATTACAGGACATCATTGTCGCAATTCTCGGGAGCAAATTGGAGTTCATTGATGTTGCCATCATAAGTGATGCGCATGTTTTGTTGATGCCATGACCCTAAGATTGATTTGCCATTTCCTCCCATTAAAGCGACACAAAAAAATCCATATCTTCGATCACCAGGAAAGTGAACGTTTCGGGCTTCAACAGGATAGTCAGCACCGTCAAGATGATATGTCATTGTAGGAAAATCGTTAAAATCAGGAGGATACTTGTAGCATAGATCCATATTGCCCGGCCCATTCCATTCTCTTTGAAGATTTCTGGCTTCGTAGTATGCCTGAAACGATGCCATTACTTCATGATATGCGTTACGCTCCCCGATCGTGGTTTGGTCAATTCGGGAGAGGATAGTTCCGCTGTCTATAAGTAAACCACCACTTGCATCTGGTCTAACTGCAAATTGGCCAGGATGGAATCCTAGACGTACATCCCCTACGCTAATGTCCAACAGATTTAAGTAATATTTATTACTTCTAGGAACTGCAAACCTTATCGTTTGGACATTTTGTGGAGGGGGTAGAATGTTATCACCAAACCTGAGGGCCCCGGTTCGCTGCTGTAATTGAGTGAATGGGGCCAAGCAATAGGAGAATCGACGATTAAGTTCGTTAGACAACTGTGACATAATTGAGTCTTGCCTCTTGTTTAGTCCTAGAATGCCTGACGTAACCTCAACTGCAGAAGTCCCAATGGCACGCTGGCTATCTAGTGAGCAACCAAAGACAACACCATGAATGGGTCTGCGGCCATTTGGACTCGCACTAAATAAGAATGTTTCCAAGGATGCTACGCCCCTTGTATAGGATCCGTCTCCGTACATTACCCTGTACAAGCAAAGATTTTCGACGCACCGATATATGGGGTTATTGCCTGAACAAAATGGGTGACTGCATGGGAGACTTTGGTAGCTAGAAGAAGTACGAGGATCGTAGATAGGATCACGCTGCCTGAAACAGTTGATGCAAGGCTCACACTGGGTCCATAGTAGGGCACTAGCTGTGTCGACAGCTAGGAACAAGTTTTTCCTAATTTCGAGTCCAATTGCAATACTCACCAAGTAGTAGAAACTTTGACGTACAGTTGGAAGATGGAGGTCGTCTGCAGGGTCTGTTGTATCATTTGGACGCAAAGTGTTTTCCAAATAATCACCTCTCTCTTTAGAAAATCTAATCAATCTTTCCATTCTTTCCACGTAACTGAGATTTCCAGGGTACAGTGGAGACTCAGGAGAATCCCTAGAAAAAAGTTTCAGACTGAAGCCACTAGACTCAGAAGACATAGTGAAATACAATTGGAAACAAAAGCAAATAGCAACTAATGACAAAATTTCCACTCTAATCATCCTTACAGGAAAGGATGGATGATGTTACTGTAATTCATTAACATGGTTACAAAAATATATAGCTTTTGTGATGTCTAAAATGACTATCTTGTGCTGTTGTGCCTCATTGCATTTATCATCCTAGCCAGATCCATTGTCCTGATCGTTAAGAAAAGGGGAAAGAAAAAATTCTGGTTAATGGTTAACTATTGGTTTGATGTGCATCCGTAATTTTCCTAATTCCCACAAATAAAAAGAAAAATTCACTTAAGAAGTAAGAATATTTTTTAAAATTTAAAAAATATTGTAGTCTTTTTATAAGATTTATGATCAAATTTAGAATCAAATTAAAATTTAGGATAAAAATTAACATATAAAACAATAAATGAAAGTTTCCCTGAAGAAATTTTGCTTAAAAAGTAAGAAATTATCGATTTATATTTCATTTTTTCATAATCAATATATATTATAAAAGCTGATAATTTTGTAATATTTGGTAACAAACAAAAATAATTAAAATTTAAACTTTATTATTTTAATTCTTCACATTCACTATATCTCCTTTTACATTTTCTTTCCTCTTATGGATATAACATTATTAATTTTACAGTTTAATTTTTCTAAGTTTATAATAGTCTATCTTTACAAAAAATTTTACAATTTTTAAATAGTATTTGATAATATTGAATAATTAGAAAGAGTTTACAAAAACAATTAAAATTGTTATACTTTAAATCTTTTATTTTTAATTATCCTTATTTAATATTTTTCCTTTTACATTTTCTTTTTCCTTAATAATGCAATGTCATTAATATTTTTTTTATTTGTTCTAAGTTTAAAATATATTAAATTTCCAAAAATTGCAGTATTTGATGATATTAAGCAATTACAAAAAAAATTTAAAAAAAATAAAATTGTTATACTTTAAACTTTTTACTTTTACTATTCATATTTAATATTTTTTATTTTACATTTTCCTTCTCCTTATTAATGAAATGTCATTAGTGTTCTTTTTTTTATTTTTTTTTATAGTTTAAAATATAACAATTTTACAAAAATTTGTACAATTTTAGATAATATTAAGCAATTACAAAAAAATTTTAAAAAAACTAAAATTGTTATATTTTAAACCTCTTACTTTTAACTATCCACATTTAACATTTTTCTTTTTACATTTTCCTTCTCCCTATTAATGTAATGTCATTAATGGTTTTTTAAATTTTTTCCAAGTTTAAAATATACCAATTTTACAAAAAATTTGTTTTATTTCTTAATCTATTACCTTTACCTCTTAAAGTATCAAAAAATTGATCTTCTTTTTTGTCAAGCAAACAAGTAACAAAGCAAATATATTTTCAAAAAATAAGCACATGGATAAACATGAAAGTATACTTTGGCAAATGATCAACTTGAATTCTTTCTAGTATGTTTCATCATTTTGAATTTCAAATATGTAAGTAAGGTCAATTTAAGCACATAGAAAATTCAATCGTGTATATACACGAGGATATAAGTTAACAAAATGGCTCCCCCCTTTATAGATGTATGAAATTGAAATCTTAGCAAATTCATATAAAACCAACCATTCTTATCCTCCTCAATCATGCAATATCGACTTAATAAGTATAGAATCTTTAAGCACTTGAGAGAAATAATCAATCAGTAAATATCAAATAATGTATTCCCTTATAAGTCATATTCTCATTTTTATACAAATGGAATGCTCCCCCTATATTATACAAATCATGTAGAGAAGTTACACATGAATACTTCTAATGCTTGATATCAACCTCTTAGGCATCAAGGCATATGCAATTTAAATAAGCTAACAAATGAAATATCAATCCATCTAGCCATTTGGTAAGGAATATTACCAATCATAACTTTATATTTCTTCTCATCCACATTCCTACAATTTCTACTCTTGTCAAGTTGAATGAAAATTGTCTTTAGTGTGACATAAGACTTTGAATCATCCATGCCAAACTTATTGAATAATTCATATATTAATTGCTTGGTTGATATAGATTCCACTTAAACTTTTCTTGATTTTAACTAGAGGAAAAAGTTTATTTTTCTGTTATGCTTTTTTAAACTTCTTTTTATATTAATGGTGAATTCTTTGCACAAACTTTTATTAGTAGAATTAAATATCATTAATATAAATTTAAATGAAAATGTATTTTGACTATATTTTGATTTATAAATTTATTATTTATTTAAACTGTATTTAAATTTCACTTCTCATATTTTTCAACAAGTAGTATCAAGGATGAATATGGTAAAAAAGGAAGACACTTACAAGCAATAAACTCAAATGGAATAATAAAGCATGATTTTAAAAAAAGAATTGTAATATATGCACACCTAAATGTAATTCTTAGAATATTAATATACATATACTCTAAAATTAAGTAAGGTTAGTTCATAAATAGATTTTGTGGTGTAGTAATAAACTTAATAATAATGAGCTCTCTACCATCTCCTCACCAAGTAATATCATAACTAAAATTTTGATAAAAAAATAAATATGAATAACAAATAAATTTTATGATTAATGCTTTTATATATAAAAAAAAAGAAAAAAAATAGATTAAATTTATCATAAATCAGTTTAAATAAAATAATTAGATGTAACTTTTAATAAAAGAATTATAATTATTGTAATAAATATTATTAATACTAAATAAATTTATTAATATAATTTTTATTTATATTTTGTATTAAATAATTATAATAATTTACTAATTTCTATTATTATTATTATAATAAATATTATTAATATTGGAAAAATGTTTTAATATAAATTATATTTATTTTTTATGATAATTAAATATATTTTAATTATATCATTATTATTTATTTTTTTACTTTTAATTTTGATTTTAAATTTAATTAAAAATCTACAAAAAAATTATTCTAATCCTAAACTAAACCAAATTTATTATAAAATCTAATATTTCACTTTTACTTTTATGTAATTCTAATTTCAATTTCAATTTCACTTGTTATTATACCCAATAAAACAAATAGCCTTGCATGTTATTCTTTTGGGCTTCTTGCCTCCATGCTGAATTTTTTCTTTTTTACCGTACAAAGTATAATATAAATTTCACTAAAATAGTTTCATTGACAGGAAGTGTTATAAGATAAAGAGATAAGGCATTATATATATATATATATATGTATGTATGTATGTATGTATGTAATGCGACAGTATTACATCAGCCTATACTTCATTAATTTTTATCGTGCTCCATTATGTTATGTTAAACATATTTCTGAAAATGATGGAGAATCAAATAAACTTGATCAACGCTTTCTGTCCCCTGCCACTTTTCTGTCCCCTGCCACTTTCAGTCATTGGACTAAAAAAAAAAAACAAAAAGAAACAATTCCATACGACAATCCATTTTCGTAGTTTATCTTTCCTTGTGAAATGACCATGAGGACAGGCTTTGGTTATTTGCAATCACATGCATGAGTTTTGCAAGCCTTGCTTTCGGAATTGAGAACCGCCATGCAGCAACCGAAGCCAATTTAAACAGCAAAGGTCAGAACTTTACAAAGTGGAAAGCTCAAAACAAGCAAAAGACTTTCAAATTCAAAAGACAGGCTGCAATTCATACTGGAAGCCAAATTCAACATACATGTACACGACATCAATCTTATGGATTGTTGTATCAAATTGCTGTCTGCCTTATAAGAGCATCGTGGAATTTCCGATTAGTGTTAGTGTCGGATATCCATAAGAAGGGACAAAATAATACAAAGTAAGAAGAAACCAGGCACAATGGTCCTTCAGGATGGTAAAATCCTTCGTGATAATATGGATGAATATCGATGGCAGAATATCAACAAAACAAAGGTTCTCGCAGCTGGACTCTCGCATCTGGACGCCATTTGTCATACATAAAAGATAGGATGAAAACCTGATAAAAATTTAAAATTAACTTGCAATCTAATCCAAGTCACCTGTAGCATGAAAATGTAAGTTAAAAGCAATTATATAATAAAAATGAGAAAGTCCAATCAAGAGAAATGTGAGCTGCTGCCACATTTGTGCGATGACCGAATAACCAAGAATCCTCTTACCGTAAAACAGTTTGCACTTTTGTTGTCTCTACCCCCCACCGCATTTCTTTCTTTACAGAAAATGTTTTTCATAACTGATGAATAGCATCTAACTTAGGACCATCAACGCCAGGTTCCTCCACCCCACCATTGCATATTATCGTTCCATTGCCACCTTCACTTGGATTTGTCTGCATTAAAAGCTTGTGTCCTCAAGACATGAAAAGCTTATTTGCCATTGCATGGGAAAAAAAAAATAATCACACAACAATGATTTAAACAAAGGGAGGACAAATAAAGTCGATGATTTCTCTTCTCAAATCTACACAGCTGATACTGAAAGCTTATTGCTGTGACCCCATCTGTTTAATTGTTAAATTCCAGGAATATGTTGACAGTGATGAGCTGCAGCTATAGAAGCTTCAGTGGTAGGCTTTGCTGAGATGTGAGAGGGATTTTTACTAATCATTGCTTAAAATGCCACATTGTCTATATTTCTTAGTCTTATCTTCACCTTTCCTCACTCTTCAGAACCCCTGGGCTTCTGCAGAGTACTTCAGAAACCCGAAAGAGCCAGAGGAAAATGAATGTACATATATCATGTGAAATCCTAGTACTTGTACAAAGAATGATCATCTCACTCGGAAATCTGTGGTTCCTGCTTCATTTGCTTTGCTATCATGTCAATCAAGACCATTGACATGCTTATTTGGACCATGTTCTGATGGAAGCCATATTGTACCAGCTCAAATTAACAAAGGAGTTGATACTTTGCAAAACTTTGGAGGACCAACGACAAGGGCAAGGTCAAAGAAAATAAAAAAAACTTTCAACAACTTGTTGTACGATATTTACTATCAAGAAGTTACTAAGTACGAGTTAAGGATGATGGAGGCTTCACCAAGACTTGCGAATGTATCATTTATAAAGAAATTCGAGAACCATGACCTTGGGAAGGAAGTTGGATTTGGGAGCCCATATTTGAGCATTTAAATGGGTTATTTTCATGGGTTATTATTATTATTTAGTGGATTGGACCAATTTCCTTAATAAGCTCATCTTATTAGCATATAAAAAGGGGTGACTGGCAGATTGGACGAATTTCCTTAGTAAGCTCATCTTATTAGCACATAACAAAGGTGGCTGACAGATTGGAAGAATTTCCTTAATAAACTCATCTTATTAGTTAGGGTTTATGGGGGACTAGTATATAAAAAGGATAGTTAGAGTGGAGGATGACATATGATGAATGTATGAGCTATTTTCTCTGGTTCTTTGAGAACTAATTATGAACTTTCATACTTGAGTGTGTTAGTTCAATAGACTTATTTTCTTCAACGTTTTGTTATTGGGAGTGGCGTCTGAATCTTATAGTTCTAGTTCTTAGTTGTTTATAATCATTGGGTCAGAACTCCAAAATCCTTTAACTTTTATTAAAACGATCATATACCAACATTAGTGTTGGGTTCCGTTTACAAATAATCGGAGTTCATATCATTTGGTATCAGAGCCTTGGCTCTAACTCAGGTTAGTTATACTTTTGTTATCATCTCTTTCGTGTATTGTTCATTCTTGATTGAATAATCAAAAAGAGAAACAAAAAAACACAAAAAAGAAAACAAAACAAAAACAAAATCGTGTATTTCGTGGGTTTCTTTTCTGATATTTGTTTCTTCTAGAGAAGTACCCCATTAGTAAACCCAAAAAATAAAAAATAAAAACGGGTTCATTGCTCAATTAGTCATTTACTTAATTATATTCGATAACTGATTGTTGTCCAATTGCACTGCTCATACCATTGAATTCCTTGTCATTCTGTTTGCTTTATTGCCCATCTTTTTTGGCTGTGTCACTTCTTTGAAGAGGTAGGTCTAGGATTGATATATTCAAATTTTATTTGTTTTAAATTTAGTTTGCTTGGAACTATTGAAAGAGCTCTTACAGTCTTGCAATTCATTGTGTGAAACACGAGAGTTGAGGACTACTATAGTCGAGTGGAGTGCAAACACGCCAGGGAGTGAGTTTTGTGAGGTATATTCTTTCTTTACTAACAATATGATATACATAATGTCCAATGTTAAAGAAGGCAGTTTCCCACATGGAGAAGAGGAAGTAGTTGTTCCAGATTTTAAATTGCTTATGAAATCCTTAGAGTAGAAGTTTGATAGGATTGACCAAATGTTTTTGGAAGTTCGAGACAGGATGGATAAAATAGAAGGGGAATTGAGTGTCAATCCTAAGAGGCCAGCTGGGAGGGTCACGAAGGAGCAATTTGAACATGACTTTGGTAAAGATGGTGATGATTATTGTGATAATGGTGATAATGCTAGTAGAAACTTCAGAGGTGGTTTTAAAGGAGGACGTGGTAATAGGAATGGTAGAGGAGTAAGAGGCAATGAAAATGTTCATGATAGGTACAATGGAGGTTGGGATAACAGAAATAGAGTGGAGGAAGGAGTAGACAAAAATCTTAGTAGTATTAAAATGAAAATACCTTCTTTCCAAGGGAGAACTGACCCTGATGTCTATTTGAATTGGGAACAAAAGGTAGAATTAATATATGATTGCCACAACTTCTCTGAGGAGAAGAAAGTGAAGTTAGCTGTGGTAGAGTTCACTGATTATGCTGTTGTATGGTGGGACCAGCAAGCTACCACTAGGAGAAGAAATTTTGAGAGAACTATAGAAACTTGGAATGAGTTTTAAGACTGTGATGAGAAGAAGATTTGTTCCCAGCTCTTATTATAACGCTCTTATTATAAGGACTTGTATAACAAGTTGCAGAGCCTTACCAAAGGTTTTAAGAGTGTGGAAAAGTACCATAAAAAGATGGAAATTGTTATGGTTAGGGCAAATGTGATGGAGGATAGGGAGGCAACCATGGCTAGGTTCCTCCAAGGGTTGAATAGAAGCATAGCTGATGTGGTAGAACTACAGCACTATATAGAGCTTAAAGACATGGTGCACATTGCCATGAAAGTTGAGAGGCAACTTAAGGGAAGGAGCACTTCTAGATATAATCAGAACTTAGGTTCATCTGTTTGGAAGTTGAACTAGGGGAAGAAGAAAGAGAAGATGACTTCTAAGCTTAAAACCAATTCACATAGACCCTAAACTAGTGGGGGCAGCATGGAAAGGGGCAAATTTGAAGAAAAACTTGAGGTCACCCAAGGAAAAACTAAAGACATCAAATGCTTTAGATGTCTGGGTAGGGGTCATGTGGCTTCACAATGTCCTAACAGAGAACTATATACCTTAAGGAGAATGGTGACTATTTGTCTGGCAGTGATGCTAGTGATAAAACCAAATGCCACCATTAAAGAATGCTAGTGATGTTGATGAAGGGATAGAGTATCCAGACATGGTAGAAGGCTTTTAATAGCAAGGAGAGCCCTTAGTGTGCAGGTTAAGGAAGAGGATGATGTTGAGATGCAGCGGGGAAAATATTTTCCATACTCGATGTTTAGTTCAAGATAGACTTTGTTACTTGATCATCAATGGCGATAGTTGCACTAATGTTAGCAAGTATAGAGTTGGTGGAAAAATTGAAATTGGCCTACAACCAAACATCTTAGACCAATAATTTTGCAATGGTTGAATGACAGTGGAGCTGGTAAAAGTGACTAAACAAGTTATGGTTCTATTTTCCATTGGCAGATATAAGGACGAACTCTTTTGTGATGTTGTACCTATGTAGGCCCGACATTCTGTTATTGGGCCGTCCTTGACAAATAAGATAGAAAAGTTTTGCATGATGGTTACAAGAACCGCTATTCTTTCACCATGGATGGAAAATCATTTACACTTGTTCCATTGACTCCAAAACAGGTGTATGAAGACCAAGTGAGACTTTATGAAAGTGAGCAAAAAAGGAGAAGCAAAAAAAAGAGAGAGTCAAGAGAAAAGAAAGTGAGAGAGAGAAAAAGAAGATAAATGCATTTGAGAGTGCTAAGTACAAGAAGTGGTCAAGTTCACAAGAGTGAAGATGAAAGAAAACAAGTGAGTGTGTTTGCAAAAGTAGCAGATGTTAGGGTTGCCTTTCAAGCTAGGCAACAAATGATCTTAATCCTTTACAAGAATTCTTATTTCTCTAACATTAACCTTGATTCATCTTTGCCTAGTGCTATTTCATCTTTGTTGTAGGATTATAATGATGGATTCCCAAGGAGATCCTAGATAGTTTGCCACCGAGGAGAGAGATTAAAGATCACATTGATCTTATTCCTGGAGCTCCCATTCCCAATAAGCCAGCATATAGAAGTAATCCTGAGGAGAAAAAGAGCTTCAGAGGCAAGTTGATGAGTTGATGAAGAAGGGACATGTAAGGGAAAGTATAAGTCCATGTGTAGTGCCGAAGAGTATTGTGTCAGACCGTGATGCAAAATTTTTGAGCCATTTTTGGAAAACATTGTGGGGTGCTGATTTGAGGATAAATCATTTTGAGGAGAGCGGGAATGATGGAAGCCATATGTAACAGCTCAAATCAACAAGGGAGTCGATACTTTGCAAAACCTTGGAGGACCAATGACAAGGGTAAGGTCAAAGAAAATAAAGGAAGTTCTCAACAACTTGTTGTGCGACATTTACTATCAGGAAGTTGCTAGATACGAGTTAAGGATGATGGAGGTTTCGCCAAGGCTTGCGAATGTGTCATCTATGGAGGAATTCAAGAACCATGACCTTGGGAAGGAAGTTAGATTTGGGAGCCCATGTTTGGGCATTTAAATAAGTTATTTTCATGGGTTATTATTATTATTTAGTGGGTTGGACCAATTTTCTTAATAAGTCCATCTTATTAGCATATAAAAAGGGGTTGCTGGCAGATTGGACGAATTTTCTTAGTAAGTCCATCTTATTAGCACATAACAAGGGTGGCTGGCAGATTAAATGATTTTTCTTAATAAGCTCATCTTATTAGTTAGGTTTAGGGGGGGCTAGCATATAAAAAGGGTGGTTAGAGGGGAGGACGACATATAATGAATGTATGAACTATTTTCTCTGANGATGATAGCATCTAACTTAGGACCATCAACGCCAGTTCCTCACCCCACCATTGCATATTATCGTTCCATTGCCACCTTCACTTGGATTTGTCTGCATTAAAAGCTTGTGTCCTCAAGACATGAAAAGCTTATTTGCCATTGCATGGGAAAAAAAAATAATCACACAACAATGATTTAAACAAAGGGAGGACAAATAAAGTCGATGATTTCTCTTCTCAAATCTACACAGCTGATACTGAAAGCTTATTGCTGTGACCCCATCTGTTTAATTGTTAAATTCCAGGAATATGTTGACAGTGATGAGCTGCAGCTATAGAAGCTTCAGTGGTAGGCTTTGCTGAGATGTGAGAGGGATTTTTACTAATCATTGCTTAAAATGCCACATTGTCTATATTTCTTAGTCTTATCTTCACCTTTCCTCACTCTTCAGAACCCCTGGGCTTCTGCAGAGTACTTCAGAAACCCGAAAGAGCCAGAGGAAATGAATGTACATATATCATGTGAAATCCTAGTACTTGTACAAAGAATGATCATCTCACTCGGAAATCTGTGGTTCCTGCTTCATTTGCTTTGCTATCATGTCAATCAAGACCATTGACATGCTTATTTGGACCATGTTCTGATGGAAGCCATATTGTACCAGCTCAAATTAACAAAGGAGTTGATACTTTGCAAAACCTTGGAGGACCAACGACAAGGGCAAGGTCAAAGAAAATAAAAAAAAACTTTCAACAACTTGTTGTATGATATTTACTATCAAGAAGTTACTAAGTACGAGTTAAGGATGATGGAGGCTCACCAAGACTTGCGAATGTATCATTTATAAAGAAATTCGAGAACCATGACCTTTGGGAAGGAAGTTGGATTTGGGAGCCCATATTTGAGCATTTAAATGGGTTATTTTCATGGGTTATTATTATTATTTAGTGGATTGGACCAATTTCCTTAATAAGCTCATCTTATTAGCATATAAAAAGGGGTGACTGGCAGATTGGACGAATTTCCTTAGTAAGCTCATCTTATTAGCACATAACAAAGGTGGCTGACAGATTGGAAGAATTTCCTTAATAAACTCATCTTATTAGTTAGGGTTTATGGGGACTAGTATATAAAAAGGATAGTTAGAGTGGAGGATGACATATGATGAATGTATGAGCTATTTTCTCTGGTTCTTTGAGAACTAATTATGAACTTTCATACTTGAGTGTGTTAGTTCAATAGACTTATTTTCTTCAACGTTTTGTTATTGGGAGTGGCGTCTGAATCTTATAGTTCTAGTTCTTAGTTGTTTATAATCATTGGGTTCAGAACTCCAAAATCCTTTAACTTTTATTAAAACGATCATATACCAACATTAGTGTTGGGTTCCGTTTACAAATAATCGGAGTTCATATCATTTGGTATCAGAGCCTTGGCTCTAACTCAGGTTAGTTATACTTTTGTTATCATCTCTTTCGTGTATTGTTCATTCTTGATTGAATAATCAAAAAGAGAAACAAAAAAACACAAAAAAGAAAACAAAAACAAAAACAAAATCGTGTATTTCGTGGGTTTCTTTTCTGATATTTGTTTCTTCTAGAGAAGTACCCATTAGTAAACCCAAAAAATAAAAAATAAAAACGGGTTCATTGCTCAATTAGTCATTTACTTAATTATATTCGATAACTGATTGTTGTCCAATTGCACTGCTCATACCATTGAATTCCTTGTCATTCTGTTTGCTTTATTGCCCATCTTTTTGGC
The DNA here is from genome assembly GCA_020883675.1 of Bruguiera gymnorhiza. NCBI lineage: Eukaryota > Viridiplantae > Streptophyta > Magnoliopsida > Malpighiales > Rhizophoraceae > Bruguiera > Bruguiera gymnorhiza. Next base: position 128,973 of record JAIRCJ010000182.1, read on the forward strand.
TGTGTCACTTCTTTGAAGAGGTAGGTCTAGGATTGATATATTCAAATTTTATTTGTTTTAAATTTAGTTTGCTTGGAACTATTGAAAGAGCTCTTACAGTCTTGCAATTCATTGTGTGAAACACGAGAGTTGAGGACTACTATAGTCGAGTGGAGTGCAAACACGCCAGGGAGTGAGTTTTGTGAGGTATATTCTTTCTTTACTAACAATATGATATACATAATGTCCAATGTTAAAGAAGGCAGTTTCCCACATGGAGAAGAGGAAGTAGTTGTTCCAGATTTTAAATTGCTTATGAAATCCTTAGAGTAGAAGTTTGATAGGATTGACCAAATGTTTTTGGAAGTTCGAGACAGGATGGATAAAATAGAAGGGGAATTGAGTGTCAATCCTAAGAGGCCAGCTGGGAGGGTCACGAAGGAGCAATTTGAACATGACTTTGGTAAAGATGGTGATGATTATTGTGATAATGGTGATAATGCTAGTAGAAACTTCAGAGGTGGTTTTAAAGGAGGACGTGGTAATAGGAATGGTAGAGGAGTAAGAGGCAATGAAAATGTTCATGATAGGTACAATGGAGGTTGGGATAACAGAAATAGAGTGGAGGAAGGAGTAGACAAAAATCTTAGTAGTATTAAAATGAAAATACCTTCTTTCCAAGGGAGAACTGACCCTGATGTCTATTTGAATTGGGAACAAAAGGTAGAATTAATATATGATTGCCACAACTTCTCTGAGGAGAAGAAAGTGAAGTTAGCTGTGGTAGAGTTCACTGATTATGCTGTTGTATGGTGGGACCAGCAAGCTACCACTAGGAGAAGAAATTTTGAGAGAACTATAGAAACTTGGAATGAGTTTAAGACTGTGATGAGAAGAAGATTTGTTCCCAGCTCTTATTATAACGCTCTTATTATAAGGACTTGTATAACAAGTTGCAGAGCCTTACCAAAGGTTTTAAGAGTGTGGAAAAGTACCATAAAAAGATGGAAATTGTTATGGTTAGGGCAAATGTGATGGAGGATAGGGAGGCAACCATGGCTAGGTTCCTCCAAGGGTTGAATAGAAGCATAGCTGATGTGGTAGAACTACAGCACTATATAGAGCTTAAAGACATGGTGCACATTGCCATGAAAGTTGAGAGGCAACTTAAGGGAAGGAGCACTTCTAGATATAATCAGAACTTAGGTTCATCTGTTTGGAAGTTGAACTAGGGGAAGAAGAAAGAGAAGATGACTTCTAAGCTTAAAACCAATTCACATAGACCCTAAACTAGTGGGGGCAGCATGGAAAGGGGCAAATTTGAAGAAAAACTTGAGGTCACCCAAGGAAAAACTAAAGACATCAAATGCTTTAGATGTCTGGGTAGGGGTCATGTGGCTTCACAATGTCCTAACAAGAGAACTATATACCTTAAGGAGAATGGTGACTATTTGTCTGGCAGTGATGCTAGTGATAAAAACCAAATGCCACCATTAAAGAATGCTAGTGATGTTGATGAAGGGATAGAGTATCCAGAACATGGTAGAAGGCTTTTAATAGCAAGGAGAGCCCTTAGTGTGCAGGTTAAGGAAGAGGATGATGTTGAGATGCAGCGGGAAAATATTTTCCATACTCGATGTTTAGTTCAAGATAGACTTTGTTACTTGATCATCAATGGCGATAGTTGCACTAATGTAGCAAGTATAGAGTTGGTGGAAAAATTGAAATTGCCTACAACCAAACATCTTAGACCATATAATTTGCAATGGTTGAATGACAGTGGAGTGGTAAAAGTGACTAAACAAGTTATGGTTCTATTTTCCATTGGCAGATATAAGGACGAACTCTTTTGTGATGTTGTACCTATGTAGGCCCGACATTTGTTATTGGGCCGTCCTTGACAATAAGATAGAAAAGTTTTGCATGATGGTTACAAGAACCGCTATTCTTTCACCATGGATGGAAAATCATTTACACTTGTTCCATTGACTCCAAAACAGGTGTATGAAGACCAAGTGAGACTTTATGAAAGTGAGCAAAAAAGGAGAAGCAAAAAAAAAAGAGAGAGTCAAGAGAAAAGAAAGTGAGAGAGAGAAAAAGAAGATAAATGCATTTGAGAGTGCTAAGTACAAGAGTGGTCAAGTTCACAAGAGTGAAGATGAAAGAAAACAAGTGAATGTGTTTGCAAAAGTAGCAGATGTTAGGGTTGTCTTTCAAGCTAGGCAACAAATGATCTTAATCCTTTACAAGAATTCTTATTTCTCTAACATTAACCTTGATTCATCTTTACCTAGTGCTATTTCATCTTTGTTGCAGGATTATAATGATGGATTCCCTAAGGAGATCCTAGATAGTTTGCCACCGAGGAGAGAGATTGAAGATCACATTGATCTTATTCCTGGAGCTCCCATTCCCAATAAGTTAGCATATAGAAGTGATCCTGAGGAGACAAAAGAGCTTCAGAGGCAAGTTGATGAGTTGATGAAGAAGGGACATGTAAGGGAAAGTATAAGTCCATGTGCAGTGCCGAAGAGTATTGTGTCAGACCGTGATGCAAAATTTTTGAGCCATTTTTGGAAAACATTGTGGGGTGCTGATTTGAGGATAAATCATTTTGAGGAGAGCGGGAATGATGGAAGTCATATTGTACCAGCTCAAATCAACAAGAGAGTCGATACTTTGCAAAACCTTGGAGGACCAATGACAAGGACAAGGTCAAAGAAAATAAAGGAAGTTCTCAATAACTTGTTGTGCGACATTTACTATCAAGAAGTTGCTAGATACGAGTTAAGGATGATGGAGGCTTCGCTAAGGCTTGCGAATGTGTCATCTATGGAAGAATTCAAGAACCATGATTTTGGGAAGGAAGTTAGATTTGAGAGCCCATGTTTGGGCATTTAAATGAGTTATTTTCATGGGTTATTATTATTATTTAATGGGTTGGACCAATTTTCTTAATAAGTCCATCTTATTAGCATATAAAAAGGGGTTGCTGGCAGATTGGACAAATTTTCTTAGTAAGTCCATCTTATTAGCACATAACAATGATGGCTGGCAGATTAAATGATTTTTCTTAATAATCTCATCTTATTAGTTAGGGTTTAGGGGGGCTAGCATATAAAAATGGTGGTTAGAGGGGAGGACGACATATAATGAATATATGAACTATTTTCTCTAGTTCTTTGAGAACTAATTCTGAACTTTCATACTTGAGTATATTGGTCCAATAGACTTATCTTCTTCAACGTTTTGTTGTTGGGAGTGGCGTCTGAATCTTATAGTTCTGATTCTTGGTTGTTTATAATTATTGGGTCAGAACTCCAAAATTCCTTAACTTTTGTTAGAACGATCCTATACCAATATTGGTGTTGAGTTCCATTTACAAATAATCAGAGTTTATATCATGTTCATACAAAGAATTTTGTGGGGAAAGCAAAATGTTATTTGCCTGCTGTGCTATCATGTATCAAGTAATGAAAGAGAAAACCTCTCAAGTTTCACCAATTACTAACATCACACATCATCAGTGTGTCGTTTCTTTGATGAACGCCAGGATCCTCCTTTGAAGCCAATTCAACACTGTTACCACGACACGACTCAGCATTGTTCTTAAAGGCATTCAAATCTTCGTTACCAGAATCAGCATTGTCCTTAGGCTCGCCCCACAGGATCAAAATTTTGCCAATGATAAATTTCAATAATTGCAATCAACAGCTAAACTGATGTAAATTAGCTCCCTCTTTATTTGATTCTACATCCAGCATTCTATCACTGGTTTCTTCCTTGCCACCATCTCCAACAAATTCTACGATCCACATCCAAATACAAAAAGAAAAAAAAAAAGTTAAAAAAAAGAACAAGTGAACACAGCAATGCTATTGTCATCCATCAAGGCCCTAAACACGTAACAGCTCCACATTCCACAATGCCCGACAAGAACAAACGATCTAGGTAACAAAAACACATCATGATTGCCATCCATAAATTTCCACCTTCAACCAAAAGCTAGAGCCATTTCACAGAACAGTTAAAATAATATGGAACAAACGTTTTTTCATCAGAATAAACACAGAAGGAATGCTCACAAATATACCTCACTCTGGCTTGAAGACAGCAAAGAACGGCTGAGAGGTTCACCTTTCAAGACAATCATAGGAATCCTGCTGATATCCCATCCAATAACCCTGCAAATAACTTGAGCAAAGGCCCTGTGGGCCAATTTTCTCTTTGTGTTTAATATAGCCGATGCATGCTGAGCAAGGCTCGCACAACCCTTGAACTTGTTCCAACTCTTTACTTTCATCCCTCCACAGACCAAGCAATACAAATCCCCAGCGTCTTGGCTCTTCTGACACAAATCCCTCGGTTCTTGTCTTTCCACAAACAAGGCGGGAAGGAACTTGTAAACGCCGCTCTCTTCGACGCTGCTTTCCTCCCCCAGACATTCATCGTCCTCATCTTCATCCTCGGATTCGGCGTCTTCTTGGCCATCCCAATCAACCCTTTTGGACAAGAACTCTTTGCAAACGCTGGACAAATTTTTTTCTGCAATTGCAAGCTCGCCATTACGGAGCTGTCGGTATCGGACACGGGGGTGGGGCCTGGAATTCTGGGAAAAGCAAGTGATTCCTTGACGGTGATGGATGAAAGTGATGTGGGAGATGCTTGGAATTCTGGGAAAAAGGAAGGGGCTTGGCCATGACCATCTTGGCCTTGGTGGTGCCAGACAGGAAGCGGGTTTCTGGGGAGTTTGGTTTTTTATTTTCGTTATATATCTCATTTTTAACGTGATTTTTAATTAAATTAATTTACCCATTTTAAATTAAATATTTTTATATATAATTTATTTAAATTTTGAATAACTTTATTAAAATTATATAAATTATTTAAATAAAATTTAAATTTAAAATACTAGTATAATTTATTTAAATGATTACAAATTATGTTTTTTTCTATTTAAATATGTTAATTTTATGTAATTTTTTATTTCAATTATAAGAATTATATAAAAAAATTAAAATTTAAATAATATTAAAATCAATTTAAGTAATTAATTTATTTTATTTTATTTTACTTTATTTGAATTTAATATATTTTTTATTTTTAAATTTTAAATAATTTATTATTTAAATTAAATAAATTATATACAAAAATTTTAAATTTAAATAACTTTAAAATTTATTTAAATAATTATTTAAATTAAATTTTTTATGTAAATAAGACTTATTTTATTTTTTAATTTTAAAAAATTATTATTTAAATTATGTAAATAATATTTAAAAATAAATTAAATAATATTAAATTTTATTTCAATAATTATTTTTTATTTTGCCTACGAGTATCTGCTATGTTTTTATTTTTTAAGTATAAAATTAGCATGTACCATTTATACGCGCGCGCGGCACGGATTAGTGTTGTCCGCGGGACTTCCAAGGACCACTAAATATATTTTTTTATTAAAACATTTATTAAACAACAATAGGTAGCACTTTTTATTTGTATAATTTTTTTAAAATTAAAATTCGAAATCTGTTACCTTTTCGGTTAGCATCCGTGTGGTTCACACTCTATTTATAGTATTTGACAAAACGTAAAATCAGAGTTAACAAAAAAATAAATAAATAAATTCTACAAGTAAGTAAAAAAATATCCTAAATTTATCAAAAAACAATTTCCACTCCCAACGAGTCGAAGTTATACTAGTTTTGTAATTAATATAATGTCATTAACATTCTATTTTATTTTTTCTAAATTTAAAATATACTAGTTTTGCAAAAGTGTATATAATTTTTAAATAGTATTTGATGATATTGAATAATTACAAAAAAAATTAAAATTGTTATACTTTAAACCCTTTATTTTTACTTATACACATTTAATATTTTTACTTTTACATTTTCCTTCTCCTTATTAATGCAATGTCATTAATGTTCTATTTTATTTTTTTCAAATTTAAAATTTACTAGTTTTACAAAAATGTATATAATTTTTTGATGGTATTTGATGATATTGAATAATTACAAAAAATTTCCAAAAAAAACTAAAATTGCTATACTTTAAACCTTTTATTGTTAATTATACACATTTAATATTTTTACTTTTACATTTTCCTTCTCCTTATTAGTATAATGTCATTAATGTTCTATTTTATTTTTTTCAATTTTAAAATATACCAATTTTACCAAAATTTATTCTATTTTTCAGTCTATTACCTCTCCCACTTAATGCATGAAAAAATACAATTTCTTTTTGTCAAGCAAGTAATTAACAAAGCAAATATAATTTAAAAAATAAAACATATAGATAGACATGAATGTATACTTTGGAAAATGATTAACTTAAATTCTATTAAGTTTATTTCATCATTTTGAATCTCAAAGTGTAACGATCAAAACTCCTCAAATCTAGGCAGATGAGTTATATTTTTATTCCCTTAGACTTTAAAGCCCCGGAATCCCCACAGGTATCATAGCCTACTGTCCCACATGTATCATGTTCGTTCATTTTTCCAGTCGATGGATTCCTAAGGGGTACCAAAATCAATATTGAATTAAACGCTATTCCTTAATTGATGCTTATGAGCTCTTCATTTTAAAGATCAAGGTTGGGATGATGGCCTAAGTCACAAGCACGTAATATATTTATGTGAATGCGTTCTGATGATTTCATACTAAAATGGTAGGCTCCATAATAATTTTCACTTATTTTTACACTTTTTTTTTTTTGTTGGATAATCAATCAATGTGATCTTTACGAGCGGACCTCATCTGGAAGCAATCCTACGAACTGCAAGGCGTTATTAAACCTTTGTCATTCATCAACAAGAAATATGATAGTGAAGAACAATTGAGCTGTTGAATAATTTCTTTGATGTCAAAAAGCAAGTATAGAAGTTCAATATTTCTTTTCTGAATTGTCAAATAGGTGACTGTATATGGGCCAGGAATGGTGACTTTAAACACAAGTTCACGTTATTATTATACATTTCATAATCTAAACGGCAAGCAATAAAAGAAAAAAAAAACAAAAAGATGAAAACTTGAGAGGTTGACATTAAGATGCAACTCCTCCAGTGGAGAAAGATGAGAGCAGCGAGGAATATACAAGTGTTGGTGTTTGCTTTGTAATCAATCCGTCGATACAATTTATACAGAAATATTCATGCCCACTTGAGTTTAGCCTGCAAGGACCTCTTACTTTCTCTGTGGAACTTCTTCATCTTTTCGATCAAGTTGAATATTATTTGCCCAGAGTGACGTAATCGATTACAAAGTCGATCCAAGTTCCCTTTTATCCAACAATGAAAGCATTTGTTGCACATCAAATATTTCGGTATTCAAATAATGAATGCAATCAACTTACCATGGTATAGGAGCTCAATAGTCACAAAAAAAAAAAGAGAGAGAAAGAATAATACTGTTGGTCCTTATGATTCAAAATTAAAAAAGAGATAAAAACCAAACACTTTATATAAACTTTCAACTTTTATTTTTTTTATTGTGATATTTATATTTTTACAGTGTGATTGTCACTGAAACATTATGACAGAAAAATTCACAACATTAAGATTAGGAAACTAGATGGATATTTTGGTAAGAATTCACTTTTATTTTCTATAGCAAGTCATATCTATTTTTGTTTCGCTAATAAATAGTCTCTTTTCAATCAATATTATAAGTATGACAGCTGAAGTATTAATTATGAATAATAAAAATGTTATCTAATATTTGTTGTTACATATGTTGTAATTCTCTATCTATTTTGTGTTCAACTTCTACTTCAAACTACCAATTTATTTAATATTATTATAGTCAAATGCATCAAAAAATTAGAAATTTCTTTTATTAAAAATCAAGAAGTGAAAAAAAAAAGTGTATATGTAAGTATTAATAAATTGTAAATAACTAAATTTTGATTTATTATATATTTAATTCTTAGGTTTATACATTATTTTAATATATAATAATTGTTTCTTTTTTTTTTCTTTATTTTGCAGAGAAAAATTTTAATGTAGCCATTTTCTATATATATAGTATTTTTGTAATAAGAAACTATTTTAAAATATGAGTCTATCCCTCAAATTTAAACAAGAGGGTATGTATAAAAAATGAAAAATATTTTTTTTTTTTGAATCAATGAAATAGTTTATTTTATATGTTGAACGAGTATAATTACTAAAATTAGAAATTTTTTTATATTTAACTATTTTAATAGTCATACTGATGTTTGACCTCAATCATATATTCAAAGAGGACATGATGGGTAGCTTACTGTATAAATGCCTATTTATATATGTTATTGTTCAAATGCAAAATTATAAGAATTTTATATACCATTGTTGAAAAGTATATTTGAATTTATATATGAATTTTTTAAGTTTGTAACTCTCAATGAAACATTTAGATTAACTTATGTATACTTTTAAGTGTTAACTCAATGTTAGCCTGCATGTTTACCGAACGAGCTAGGAATTGATGGGAATCAGTAGCTGCTTAGATTCATTGTCAGACTCAACGTTTTTAAGCAATTAAATGTGCATTGAGCTTTGTCCGCATTATTCATTTTTCTCAAGAAAATACAAAACAAAAATTATTCACAAATTATTGCGGACGGGCCTTGGGCTGAATTGTACGCAGAGTCCATGTGCAAGTCTACCTACGAAAGGGGAAATACAAACAAAAGGAAATAAAGGTGGGTACTGAAAGCCTTGGTCACCTTCAAATCATCACTGAGCCCTTAAGAGAGGCCCTCAGCTACAGTGATGAGTAAAATTTTCCAACTTTAAAACATACTAACTTTATAAAAATTTATTAGGAGGTTCATTATTGTGAGCTATATAATTATCTTCTTTCTCATAAATATATAAATCTAATGTATTTGAACTTAAGAACTCTGTATGTCAATATTTTTATATACTAGAATACCATGTACAAATTTCCATGGTTTACAATTACATTTTTGTGCTAATTTAAGAATTTCTCAATTACTAGAATATGTATAGATACACCAATACACACACACACACACATGTACATTATATAAGGATTAAGGTTATATGAAGAAAGAAAATGGGAGCTCTAGTTAAGAAGACATAAATTGTTTGTTTCTATTTTATTTTATTATAATTAATATCTAATACATAAGTTTATAATTTCACATTATTTTATAAAAATATGCAAGTGTTAAAAATTTTTAAACAAATTAAAATGATTATACTCGAAATTTTTTATTTTTATATTTATAAACTCAATTTTTTTTCTTTTTAAATTTTCTTTCCTCCTCTGATAGTAATATTATTAATTTTTTTTAATTTTTTTTTCAAATTTAAAATATACAACTTGTTTGTAAATTGAGATTAATAAGATTGAGAAATTACAAAAAGTTTGCAAACAAACTAAGATTATTACACTTTAATATTTTCCCTTTTAGTTCTTCCTTTCACATTTTTCTTCCTCCAATGGATATAAGATATTTTAAATAATTTCTCTGCAGATTTGAAAATTTTAAATGGATTATTCTACTATACAGTTATTCTTAATTTTATAAATAAAATTGATAAATTAACCAATTCAAAACATAATCAATTAGAATGATTTAATTAAATTTTACTTATTACTAAGTTTATTTGCAATTTAAAAATTAATGAAGTCATTGCTACAAATAAGTTTGGATATGTAAATAGAAAACTCAAATTGAAATTTAAAAAGAGGGTATAAATTTAAATAATTATTTAATAGAAATTAGAAAAAAAACATGTCTTTTTTTTCTATTGAAATTACCAATATGAATCCATCTATAATTCTATGTCGTTCATTTTTTCGATGAAATTTTTAAAATGATAATACCAAAATGTTGTCACATTTTTGCCCACGTCAAATTTGCACACAACTATACTTGCTCATTTGATTTTACTTCTCCTATTCAGATAAGCATAGTGCAACATGTTGAAGAAAAACTAGAAATCGTAAATGGGGCTTTGCATATTAATTACTGAAAGTTATTCAAGAACCAGGCCAATCCAAAGGTTTAGCCAAGGACTAGCTCAAGACCGGACCACTGCACATGACTTCAAGAGGCATGACGGTATTACAGAAAATCATTGGCGCAATTCTCAGGAGCAAATTGGAGTCCATTGATGTTGCCATCATAAGTGATGCGCAAGTTTTGTTGATGCCATGACCCTAAGACTGATCTGCCATTTCCTTTCATTAAAGCGACACAAAAATATCCCAATCTTGGATCACCAGGAAAGTGAACGTTTTGGGCTTCAACAAGATAGTCAGCACCGTCAAGATGATATGTCATTGTAGGAAAATCGTTAAAATCAGGAGGATATTTGTAGCATAGATCCATAGGGACCGGCCCATTCCATTCTCTTTGAAGATTTCTGGCATCGAAGTACGCCCGAAACGATGCTATTACTTCATCATATGCGTTACGCTCCCCGATCTTGGTTTGGTCAATTCGAGAGATGGCAGTTCCGCTGTCTATAATAAATCCACCACTTGCATCTGCTCTAACTTCAAATTGGTCAGGATGGAATCCTAGGCGTGCATCCCCTACGCTAATGTCCAACAGTTTTACGTAATATTGATAAGTGCTAGAAAATGCGAAACTTGTCGTTTGGACATTTTGTGGAGGGGGTGGAATGTTATCGCCAAACCTAAGGACCCCGGTTCGCTGCTGTAATTGAGTGAATGGGGTCATGCAATAGGAGAATCGACGACCAAGTTCGTTAGGCAACTGTGACATAATTGAGTCTGGTCTCTTGTTTAGTCCGAGAATGCCTGACATAACCCCATCTCCTTCAGGAGTCTCAGAGATTCCGTGGCTCTCCGTTGAGGAACCAAAGACTATACCAGGAATGGGTCTGCGGCCATTTGGACCCGCTCTAAATAAGAATGTTTCCAAGGATACTTGGCCCCTTGTATAGGATCCGTCTCTGTACCTTACACTGTACAAGCATCGATTTTCGACGCACCGATGTATGGGGTTATTGCCTGAACAAAATGGGTGATTGCATGGGAGACTTTGGTAGCTAGAAGAAGTACGAGGATCGTAGATAGGATCACGCTGCCTGAAACAGTTGACGCAAGGCTCACACTGGGTCCACATTAGGGCACTTGCTGTGTCGAGATTTCGAATCCAATTTCAATACTCACACAGTAGATCAACTCTATACGTTCAATTGGAAGATGGACGTCATCTGCATGTCCGTCGTATCATTTGGACGCAAAGTGTTTTCCAAATAATCACCTCTCGCTTTAGAAAATCTAATCAATCTTTCCATTCTTTCCACGTAATTGAGATTTCCAGGGTACAGTGGAGACTCAGGAGAATCCCTAGAAAAAAGTTTCAAACTGAAGCCACTAGACTCAGAAGACATACTGAAATATAATTGGAAACAAAAGCAAAGAGCAACTAGTGACAAAACTTCTATTCTAATCATCCTTAAAGGGAACGATGGATGATGTTACTGTAATTCATTAACATGGTTACACAAATATATAGGCTTTGAGATGTCTAAAATGACTATCTTGTGCTGTTGTGCTCCATTGCATTATCATCCTAATCAAATCCATTGTCCTGCTTCATTGCATTATCATCCTAATCAAATCCATTGTCCTATTGCATGAAGAAAAGGGGGAAGAAAAAAGTCTGGTTGATGGTTAATTATTGGTTTGATGTGCTTCTGTAGATTTTCCTAATTACTACAAATAAAAAGATATAGATGGGGTTTTGGGTAAATAAAGTAGATAAAGAAAAATTTCACTTAAAAAGTAAGATTTTTTTTTTAAAATTTAAAAAATAGTATAGTTTTTTTTTCCTAAGATTTATGATCAAATTTAAAGTTAAATTAAAAGATACATTAAACATTAATATATAAAATAATAAATTAAGTACTAGTATAAAAAATAATAAATAAAAATTTCTTTTCATAAAATTTTTACTTAAAAAGTAAAAATTATTTGTTCATATTTCATTTTTTCATAATCAATATCTATTACAAAAACTGAACATTTTGTAATATTTAATAAGCTCATGCCATTATTGAATATTTCCAAATAAATAAAAATAATATACTTTAAAATTTATCTTTTTAGTCTCCAAATTTACTATACTTCCCTTTACATTTTCTTTCTTCTTATGGATATAAAATCATTAATTTTACTTTTTAGTTTTTCCAAGTTTAAAATAATCTCACTTTATAAAAATTCTTACAACATATAAATAGTGTTTGATAATATTAAACAATTAAAAAAGGTTTCCAAAAAAAATTAAAATTGTTATATTTAAATTTTTTACTTTTAATTATTCTTATTCAAAATTATTTCTTTTACATTTTCCTTTTCCTTATCAATACAATGTCATTAATGTTCCTTTTTACTTTTTCCAAGTTTACAAAAATTTGTACAATTTTTAGATAATATTTAATGACATTGAGCAATTATATAAAGTTTTCAAAAAAAAACTAAAATTATTATGCTTTAAACTTTTTCCTTTTAATTATCCACATTTAATTTTTTCCTTTTACATTTTTCTTCTTCCTATTAATGCAATGTCATTAATGTTCTATTTTATTTTTTCCAAATTTAAAATATACTAGTTTTGCAAAAATGTATACAATTTTTAGATGGTATTTAATAATATTGAATAATTACAAAAAGTTTCCAAAAAAACTAAAATTGTTATACTTTAAACTTTTTATTTTTAATTATACACATTTAATATTTTTACTTTTACATTTTCCTTCTCCTTATTAATGCAACATGATTAATGTTCTTTTTTATTTTTTCCAAGTTTAAAATATACCAATTTTACCAAAATTTATTCTATTTTTCAATCTATCACCTCTCCCACTTAATGCATGAAAAAAATACAATTTCTTTTTGTCAAGCAAGTAAATAACAAAGCAAATATATTCTAAAAAATAAAACATATAGCTAGACGTGAAAGTATACTTTAGCAAATGATTAACTTAAATTATATTAAGTATATTTCATCATTTTGAATCTCAAATATATAAGCAAGGTCATTTTAAGCACATAAAGAATTCGATCACGTATCATAAACAGGAGGATATAAGTTAACAAAATGGCTCCCCTTGTAAAGATATACAAAATTGAAACCTTGGCAAAGTCATATAAAACCAACCATTTTTCTCCTCTCAATCATGCAATATAGGCTTAATTAGCAAAGAATATTTAAGTACTTGAGAGAAATAATCAATCAATAGATATCAAAAAAATGTATTCCCTTATAAGTCATACTCTCATTCTCGTGCAAATGGAATGCTCCCCCTGTATTATGCAAATCATGTAGAGAAGTTACACATAAATACATCTAATGCATGATATCAACCTTTTAGGCATCAAGGCATACACAATTTAAACGAGCTAACATGGGCTATATAGCAAATGGAATATCAATCCATCAAGCCCTTTAATAAGGAATATTACCAATCATAACTCTATACCTTTTCTCATCCACATTCTTACAATTTCTATCATTGTCAAGTTTAGTAGATATTATCTTTTGTATGACATAAGACTTTAAATCATCCATGTCAAACTTATTGAATAATTCATATGGATACTTGCTTGGTTGATAGAAACTCTATTTAAAATTTATAAATTTAAGAATCAACTCAATTTGAAAATTTAAAACTTAAAGTCTTACTAATAAATTTTTAAAGTTTATAAGCCCTTTATGGGTCCTCTCCTGAGCCAAGCACTGTATTTATAATTGGAACAAGAATATTTAAAATCAAAACAAGAATCTGCAAAGTTGGCCAAAGATTGAAAACCAGGATTTGCATTGGTGAGTAAGATTTCTCTTCCCAACTTGTCAATTTTAGTTTAGTAGCTTGGCAGAGAAGTAGTCAAGTTTGGCATGCCAATTAAATCGTTTGGATATATGTATTAATGAAGTTGAAATAATGTTGCATATTTCACAAATATTTATCATTACTAGATAACATATTAGCTCAATCATTTTGTAGATAGATACACAATTTATTATCTCTCTAATAAATTATTAGTTGATAGTTTAGTTGCATAAACCAGTAAAATTGTATTTCATCAAGACATTATACCACCCAAAAAAAACAAACAAAGAAAGCTTTTGAAACATTGTGCAGCCCTACACATGAATTTATATGGTCTAAACCGTAGCTAAGCTTACTTATTAATAGAGGCAGTACACGAAAGTTGGGCCAAATTCAAGTCATAATATTTTAAGTCTTAGATAATATGAGTTTTACATATCTTAAATTTCAAATTTATCAAATTTCAAGATATTTAAATTTTTGATATTTTGTATTTAGGTTTCTTGATTTTTAGGTTTATTGAGTACTTTGGATTCCAATCATCAGATTTTGAATTTTTCAACTCTTAGATACATTGGTTTTCAATTTATAAAATTGAAAATATATTAAATTTTAAATCTTATGAATTTTGAATTTAAATTATTCATATTTCAAATTTTATATTTTAAATTAATTAAATTTTAATTCAATTGAATTAGAATTATTTTACTTTTAAATTTAAATTATTAATTATTAATTTTTTTAATCAATACAATTTAAATTGAATTAAATTTTAAATAAGTTTATCTAGTTTATTGATATTGACTCAATTTTTACCATCTTTTTTTTCAGTGTGCTTAAGCCCATCAAAGTGTAACGATCAAAACTCCTCAAATCTGGGCAGATGAGTTATATTTTTATTCCCTTAGACTTCAAAGCCTCGGAATTCCCACAGGTATGATAGCCTACCGTCCCACATGTTTCATGTTCGTTCATTTTTCCAATCGATGGATTCCTAAGGGGTACCAAAATCATTGTTGAATTAAACGCTATTCCTTAATTGATGCTTATGAGCTCTTAATTTTAAAGATTAAGGTTGGGATGATGGCCTAAGTTACAAGCACGTAATTTATTTATGTGAATGCGTGCTGATGATTTCATACTAAAATGGTAGGCTCCATAATAATTTTCACTTATTTTTACACTTTTTTTTTTTGTTGGATAATCAATCAATGTGATCTTTACGAGCGGACCTCATATGGAAGCAATCCTACGAACTGCAAGGCGTTATTAAACCTTTGTCATTCATCAACAAGAAATATGATAGTGAAGAACAATTGAGCTGTTGAATAATTTCTTTGATGTCAAAAAGCAAGTATAGAAGTTCAATATTTCTTTTCTGAATTGTTAAATAGGTGACCATATATGGGCCAGGAATAGTGACTTGAAACACAAGTTCACCTTATTATTACACATTTCATAATCTAAACGGCAAGCAATAAAAGGAAAAAAAGAAAACAAAAAGATGAAAGCTTGAGAGGTTGACATTAAGATGCAACTCCACCAATGGAGAAAGATGACAGCAGCGAGGAAGATACAGGTGTTGGTGTTTGCTCTGTAATCAATCCGTCGATACTATTTATACAGAAATATTCATGCCCACCTGAGTTTAGCCTGCAAGGCCCTCTTACTTTCTCTGTGGAACTTCTTCATCTTTTCGATCAAGTTGAATATTACTTGCCAAGAGTGACGTAATCGATTACAAAGTCGATCCAAGTTCCCTTTTATCCAACAATGAAAGCATTTGTTGCACATCAAATATTTCGGTATTCAAATAATGAATGCAATCAACTTCTCATGGTATAGAAGCTCAATAGTCACAAAAAAAAAAAAAGAGAGAAAAAATAATACTATTGGTCCATATGATTTAAAGTTAAAGAAGAGATAAAAATTAAAACTTTGCGTAAACTCTCATGTTTTATTTCTTTTATTGTTATATTTACATTTTTATAGTGTGATTGTCGTTAAATTATCATGATAGAAAAATTCATGATATTGAAACTAAGAAACTAGATGGATATTTTGGTAAGAGTTCATTTTTATTTTCTATAGCAGATCGTATCTATTTTTGTTTCACCAATAAATAACCTCTTTTCAATCAATATTATAGACATGGTAGTAGAAGTATTAACTATAAATAATAAAAATGCCATCTGATATTCGCAGTTCCATCTATTTTGCATTAAATTTCTACTAGTTTGATATTGCTATAACTTTCAATTTATTTAATATATTATAGTCAAGTGCGCCAAAAAAATTAAAAGTTATTAAATTCTTTTGTTAAAAATCAAGGAATGAAAATAGTGTATATGTAAATATTGATAAACGACAAATAATTAAATTTTAATTTGTTATATATTTGAACTTTAAATTTATATATTATTTTATTATATAATAATTCTTGTTTTTTTTTCTTAGTTTGCAAAGAAAAAGTCTAATATGGCTTTTTTTTACATATGTATTATTTTTATAATGAAAAAAAATTATTAAAATATGAAACTATCCCTCAAAATAAACATGAGGGTATGTATAAAAAATTGAAAGATTTCTTTTTTAAATTAATGAAATAATTTATTTTATATATTGGATGGGTACTATTACTAAAATCAAAAATTCTTTTACATTTGACTATATTAACAATCATACTGTTAGTTGACTTCGATCATATATATTCAAAGAGGACATAATGCATAGCTTACCGTATGAATGCCCATTTATACATGTTAGTGTTCAAATGCCAAATTATAAGAACTTTATATACCATTGTTAAAAGACATTTGAATTTATATATGAACTTCTTAAATTTGTGACTCTCAATAAAACATTTCGGTTAACTTATGTATACTTTTAAGTGTTAACTCGATGTTAACCGGCATGTTTACCGAACAAGCTAGGAATAGGAATTGATTGGAATCAGTAGCTGCTTAGATTCATAGTCAGACTGACGTTTCTAAGCAAGTAAATGTGCATCGAGCTTTGTCCGCATAATTCATTTTTCTCAAGAAAATACAAAACAAAAATTATTCACAAATTATTGCAGACGGGCCTTGGGCTCAATTGTACGCAAAGTCCATTACAGTGCAAGTCTATCTACGAAAGGGGAAATACAAACAAAAAGAAATAAATGTGGGAACCGAAAGCCGTGGTCACCTTCAAATCATCACCGAGCTCTTAAGGGAGGCCCTCAGCTACAGTAAGAAGCTCAAGAGGCTTAACAGGCGACCGAACCAAGGGAAAAAGAGCGGGTTAGGAGGCAACACAATCGGTTGGAACCAAACAAAATGATGGAATCTAACCAGAGAGTTAGAGCAGCAAAAGTACCAAAAGGTAATAACAATCAAAATCACAACTCGTGGGGAACAAAGGGGAAATTTTTGGGGTTTCATAGGATGAAATTTAAACCCATTAGAATTGTAACCGAAATAGAATTGAAGTAATGGCTCCCAAGGTGGGGGTCCAGGGAAAGAAAGCTCTAGGTTTCTAGACTGAGAGATCAAGACTTGGAGAAGTTTGAAAGTACCTAAACGAGGCAAAATCAAAGGCCGAAGCAATATCAAAACACATGAACCATGGTCCAAAAATGTTAAATAGGAAACCTCGGATTCATAGCCAGACTAAACGAATGGCAATGTACATCATAGCCCCCCCCCCAGCTCCATGGAGGCCCTGGGCCCAACTATTAGCAAAAATAGAACCAAAAATGGCCATAAGTACCTAACGAGAAGCAAATCAATAGTTAGAACATGCCAAAAGTCAATTGAATTTTGACAGAAACTCAAGACTGAGCCAAGAGGCCACAATAACAAAGGCACCAAAAATGAGCGAGTTTTAATAGTGGGGTCATACCACCTAGAACAAATCACAGAACAAAAGATGGATGGGCAAACAAAACAATGTAGCATTATGGGGACAATAGCATAAAAGGAACTTCTCTCTCCACCGAAGGAAACGGATGGGCAATTTCACAGAAGGAAAGGCACAAACACAGAAAATCAAAAAACAAAAAAGAAGGGTTGAATGTGCCACAATATAGCAGAGAACAATCATTGGGACGTAGACAAGTTTTTGAAAAGCACATAGGGATTATAAAAATCTTAGTAGAGTGAGTAGGTATTGAAGAAGAGCATAAGTGAGTGGGGACCGAAGGGCTCAATTCTACATCAAGACAGAAGATCAGAGACAGAGGTACCACTTATCTTAGGGACGCCCGACATTTTTTTTTTTTAATGAATTTTTTTTTCCAAAATTTGTTAGGAGGTTCATTAATGTCAGTTATATAATTATCCTCTTTCTCATAAATATATAAATCTGATGATGTATTTGAACCTAAGAACTCATGCCACGTACGATTAAATTTTGTGTCGACTTAAGAATTTCTCAATCGCTAGAATATATATATAGATACACACACATGTACATCTTATAAGGATCAAGGTTATATGAAGAAAGAAAAAGGGGACTCTATTTAAAAAGATATAAATTGTTTATTTTTATTTTATTTTATTATAATTAATATCTAATATATAAGTTGATGATCTAATAATATTTGATAAGAATAAGCAATTATTAAAAGTTTCCAAACAAACTAAAAGATTATACTTGAATTTTTTTTATATATATATTTTTACACTCAACTTTTTTTTTTTTTATACATTTGCGTTCCTCTTTCGGAAGTAATATCATTAATTTTTTTAATCTTTTTTCCAAGTTGAAAACATACAACTTGTTTGCCATTAAGAAATTACAAAAAATTTGCAAACAAACTAAAATTGTTACACTTTAATATTTTCCCTTTTAGTTTTTCACATTCACGTCTTCCTTTTACATTTTTCTTCCTCCAAAGGATGTAATATATGTTAAACAATTTGTATGCAGATTTAAAAATTTTGAATGGGTTATAAGCAAAATTATCAAATTAACCAATTCAAATCATAATCATTTATAATGGCTTAATTAAAATTTACTCATTATCAAGTTTACTTGTGATTTTAAAATTAATTAAATTGTTGCTAGTGCTAAGTTTTGACGTACAAGTAAAAGACTCAAAATGAAACTCAATTTAGATAATTATTTAGCAAAAGCAAGTAAAAAATAATTTTTGGCTTTTTTTTATTATTTAGATAACCAATATGAATTTATCTATGATTTTATGTTGTTCATTTCTTTAATGAAATTTTCAGAATGAAAATACCAAAATTTTGACACATTTTTGTCCACAGGTGCTGATTTGATTTTACTTCTCCTATTCTGATAAACATTGTGGAACATGTTGAAGAAAAACTAGAAATCGTAAATGGGGCTTTATATATTGATTACTGAAAGGATTAGCGCAAGACCAGACTACTGCACACGACTTCAAGAGTCATGATGGTATTACAGGACATCATTGTCGCAATTCTCGGGAGCAAATTGGAGTTCATTGATGTTGCCATCATAAGTGATGCGCATGTTTTGTTGATGCCATGACCCTAAGATTGATTTGCCATTTCCTCCCATTAAAGCGACACAAAAAAATCCACATCTTCGATCACCAGGGAAGTGAACGTTTCGGGCTTCAACAGGATAGTCAGCACCGTCAAGATGATATGTCATTGTAGGAAAATCGTTAAAATCAGGAGGATACTTGTAGCATAGATCCATATTGCCCGGCCCATTCCATTCTCTTTGAAGATTTCTGGCATCGTAGTATGCCTGAAACGATGCCATAACTTCATGATATGCGTTACACTCCCCGATCGTGGTTTGGTCAATTCGGGAGAGGATAGTTCCGCTGTCTATAAGTAAACCACCACTTGCATCTGGTCTAACTTCAAATTGGCCAGGATGGAATCCTAGACGTACATCCCCTACGCTAATGTCCAACAGATTTAAGTAATATTTATTACTTCTAGGAACTGCGAACCTTATCGTTTGGACATTTTGCGGAGGGGGTAGAATGTTATCACCAAACCTGAGGGCCCCGGTTCGCTGCTGTAATTGAGTGAATGGGGCCAAGCAATAGGAGAATCGACGATTAAGTTCGTTAGACAACTGTGACATAATTGAGTCTTGCCTCTTGTTTAGTCCTAGAATGCCTGACGTAACCTCAACTTCAGAAGTCGCAATGACACGCTGGCTATCTACTGAGCAACCAAAGACAATAGCATGAATGGGTCTGCGGCCATTTGGACGCACCGATATATGGGGTTATTGCCTGAACAAAATGGGTAGCTAGAAGAAGTACGAGGATCGTAGATAGGATCACGCTGCCTGAAACAGTTGACGCAAGGCTCACACTGGGTCCATAGTAGGCCACTAGCTGTGTCGACAGCTAGGAACAAGTTTTTCCTAATTTCGAGTCCAATTGCAATACTCACCAAGTAGTAGAAACTTTGACGTACAGTTGGAAGATGGAGGTCGTCTGCAGGGTCTGTTGCATCATTTGGACGCAAAGTGTTTTCCAAATAATCACCTCTCTCTTTAGAAAATCTAATCAATCTTTCCATTCTTTCCACGTAACTGAGATTTCCAGGGTACAGTGGAGACTCAAGAGAATCCCTAGAAAAAAGTTTCAGACTGAAGCCACTAGACTCAGAAGACATAGTGAAATACAATTGGAAACAAAAGCAAATAGCAACTAATGACAAAATTTCCACTCTAATCATCCTTACAGGAAAGGATGGATGATGTTACTGTAATTCATTAACATGGTTACAAAAATATATAGCTTTTGTGATGTCTAAAATGACTATCTTGTGCTGTTGTGCCTCATTGCATTTATCATCCTAGCCAGATCCATTGTCCTGATCGTTAAGAAAAGGGGAAAGAAAAAATTCTGGTTAATGGTTAATTATTGGTTTGATGTGCATCCGTAATTTTCCTAATTCCCACAAATAAAAAGATACAGATATGATTTTGGGTAAATAAAGTAGATAAAGAAAAATTCACTTAAGAAGTAAGAATATTTTTTAAAATTTAAAAAATATTAGTCTTTTTATAAGATTTATGATCAAATTTAGAGTCAAATTAAAATTTAGGATAAAAATTAGCATATAAAATAATAAGTAAAAGTTTTTCCGAAGAAATTTTGCTTAAAAAGTAAGAAATTATTGGTTTATATTTCATTTCTTCATAATCAATGTATATTACAAAAGTTGATAATTTTGTAATATTTGGTAACAAACAAAAATGAATAAAATTTAAACTTTATTCTTTTAATTCTTCACATTCACTATATCTCCTCTTACATTTTCTTTCCTCTTATGGATATAACATTATTAATTTTACATTTTAATTTTTCTAAGTTTATAATAGTCTATCTTTACAAAAAATTTACAATTTTTAAATAGTATTTGATAATATTGAATAATTCGAAAGAGTTTACAAAAAAAATTAAAATTATTATACTTTAAATCTTTTACTTTTAATTATCCTTATTTAATATTTTTCCTTTTATATTTTCTTTTTCCTTAATAATGCAATGTCATTAATATTTTTTTATTTGTTCTAAGTTTAAAATATATTAAATTTCCAAAAATTGCAGTATTTGATGATATTGAGCAATTACAAAAAAAATTCAAAAAAAATAAAATTGTTATACTTTAAACTTTTTACTTTTACTATTCATATTTAATATTTTTTATTTTACATTTTCCTTCTCCTTATTAATGAAATGTCATTAGTGTTCTTTTTTTTATTTTTTTATAGTTTAAAATATAACAATTTTACAAAAATTTGTACAATTTTTAGATAATATTAAGCAATTACAAAAAATTTTTAAAAAAACTGAAATTGTTATATTTTAAACCTCTTACTTTTAACTATCCATATTTAATGTTTTTCTTTTTACATTTTCTTTCTCCCTATTAATGCAATTTCATTAATAGTTTTTTAAATTTTTTCCAAGTTTAAAATATACCAATTTTACAAAAAATTTGTTTTATTTCTTAATCTATTACCTTTATCTCTTAGAGTATCAAAAAATTGATCTTCTTTTTTGTCAAGCAAACAAGTAACAAAGCAAATATATTTTCAAAAAATAAGCACATGGATAAACATGAAAGTATACTTTGGCAAATGATCAACTTGAATTCTTTCTAGTATGTTTCATCATTTTGAATTTCAAATATGTAAGTAAGGTCAATTTAAGCACATAGAAAATTCAATCGTGTATATACACGAGGATATAAGTTAACAAAATGGCTCCCCTTTATAGATGTACGAAATTGAAATCTTAGCAAATTCATATAAAACCAACCATTCTTATCCTCCTCAATCATGCAATATCGACTTAATAAGTATAGAATATTTAAGCACTTGAGAGAAATAATCAATCAGTAGATATCAAATAATTTATTCCCTTATAAGTCATATTCTCATTTTTATACAAATGGAATGCTCCCCCTATATTATGCAAATCATGTAAAGAAGTTACACATGAATACTTCTAATGCTTGATATCAACCTCTTAGGCATGAAGACATATGCAATTTAAATAAGCTAACATGGGCTACATAGCAAATGAAATATCAATCCATCTAGCCATTTGGTAAGGAATATTACCAATCATAACTTTATACTTCTTCTCATCCACATTCCTACAATTTCTACCCTTGTCAAGTTGAATGAAAATTGTCTTTAATGTGACATAAGACTTTGAATCATCCAGGCCAAACTTATTGAATAATTCATATATTAATTGCTTGGTTGATATAGATTCCACTTAAACTTTTCTTGATTTTTAACTAGAGGAAAAAGTTTATTTTTCTATTATGCTTTTTTAAACTTCCTTTTATATTAATGGTGAATTCTTTGCACAAACTTTTATTAGTAGAATTAAATATCATTAATATAAATTTAAATGAAAAAGTATTTTGACTATATTTTGATTTATAAATTTATTATTTATTTAAACTGTATTTAAATTTCACTTCTCATATTTTTCAACTAGTATCAAGGATGAATATGGTAAAAAAGGAAGACACTTACAAGCAATAAACTCAAATGGAATAATAAAGCATGATTTTAAAAAAAGAATTGTAATATATGCACACCTAAATGTAATTCTTAGAATATTAATATACATATACTCTAAAATTAAGTAAGGTTAGTTCATAAATAGATTTTGTGGAGTGGTAATAAACTTAATAATAATGAGCTCTCTACCATCTCCTCAACAAGTAAAAATAAATATGAATAACAAATAAATTTTATGGTTGATGCTTTTATATATAAAAAAAGAAAAAAAATAGATTAAATTTATCATAAATAAGTTTAAATAAAATAATTAGATGTAACTCTTAATAAAAGAATTATAATTATTGTAATAAATATTATTAATACTAAATAAATTTGTTAATATAATTTTTATTTATATTTTGTATTAAATAATTATAATAATTTACTAATTTCTATTATTATTATAATAATAAATATTATTAATATTAGAAAATTGTTTTAATATAAATTATATTTATTTTTTATGATAATTAAATATATTTTAATTATATCATTATATTTCACTTTTACTTTTATGTAATTCTAATTTCAATTTCAATTTCACTTGTTATTATACCCAATAAAACAAATAGCCTTGCATGTTATTCTTTTGGGCTTCTTGCCTCCATGCTGAATTTTTTCTTTTTTACCGTACAAAGTATAATATAAATTTCACTAAATAGTTTCATTGACAGGAAGTGTTATAAGATAAAGAGATAAGGCATTATATATATATATATATATATATATATATATATATATATATATATATGTAATGCGACAGTATTACATCAGCCTATACTTCATTAATTTTTATCGTGCTCCATTATGTTATGTTCAACATATTTCTGAAAATGATGGAGAATCAAATAAACTTGATCAACGCTTTCTGTCCCCTGCCACTTTCAGTCATTGGACTTAAAAAAAAAAACAAAAAGAAACAATTCCATACGACAATCCATTTTCGTAGTTTATCTTTCCTTGTGAAATGACCATGAGGACAGGCTTTGGTTATTTGCAATCACATGCATGAGTTTTGCAAGCCTTGCTTTCGGAATTGAGAACCGCCATGCAGCAACCGAAGCCAATTTAAACAGCAAAGGTCAGAACTTTACAAAGTGGAAAGCTCAAAACAAGCAAAAGACTTTCAAATTCAAAAGACAGGCTGCAATTCATACTGGAAGCCAAATTCAACATACATGTACACGACATCAATCTTATGGATTGTTGTATCAAATTGCTGTCTGCCTTATAAGAGCATCGTGGAATTTCCGATTAGTGTTAGTATCGGATATCCATAAGAAGGGACAAAATAATACAAAGTAAGAAGAAACCAGGCACAATGGTCCTTCAGGATGGTAAAATCCTTCGTGATAATATGGATGGATATCCATGGCAGAATATCAACAAAACAAAGGTTCTCGCAGCTGGACTCTCGCATCTGGACTCTCGCATCTGGACGCCATTTGTCATACATAAAAGATAGGATGAAAACCTGATAAAAATTTAAAATTAACTTGCAATCTAATCCAAGTCACCTGTAGCATGAAAATGTAAGTTAAAAGCAATTATATAATAAAAATGAGAAAGTCCAATCAAGAGAAATGTGAGCTGCTGCCACATTTGTGCGATGACCGAATAACCAAGAATCCTCTTACCGTAAAACAGTTTGCACTTTTGTTGTCTCTACCCCCCACCGCATTTCTTTCTTTACAGAAAATGTTTTTCATAACTGATGAATAGCATCTAACTTAGGACCATCAACGCCAGGTTCCTCCACCCCACCATTGCATATTATCGTTCCATTGCCACCTTCACTTGGACTTGTCTGCATTAAAAGCTTGTGTCCTCAAGACATGAAAAGCTTATTTGCCATTGCATGGAAAAAAAAAATAATCACACAACAATGATTTAAACAAAGGGAGGACAAATAAAGTTGATGATTTCTCTTCTCAAATCTACACAGCTGATACTGAAAGCTTATTGCTGTGACCCCATCTGTTTAATTGTTAAATTCCAGGAATATGTTGACAGTGATGAGCTGCAGCTATAGAAGCTTCAGTGGTAGGTTTTGCTGAGATGTGAGAGGGATTTTTACTAATCATTGCTTAAAATGCCACATTGTCTATATTTCTTAGTCTTATCTTCACCTTTCCTCACTCTTCAGAACCCCTGGGCTTCTGCAGAGTACTTCAGAAACCCGAAAGAGCCAGAGGAAAATGAATGTACATATATCATGTGAAATCCTAGTACTTGTACAAAGAATGATCATCTCACTCGGAAATCTGTGGTTCCTGCTTCATTTGCTTTGCTATCATGTCAATCAAGACCATTGACATGCTTATTTGGACCATGTTCTGATGGAAGTCATATTGTACCAGCTCAAATCAATAAAGGAGTTGATGTTTTGCAAAACCTTGGAGGATCAATGACAAGGGCAAGGTCAAAGAAAATAAAAGAAGTTCTCAACAACTTGTTGTGCAACATTTACTATCAGGAAGTTGCTAGATACGAGTTAAGGATGATGGAGACTTCGCCAACGAATGTGTCATCTGTGGAGCAATTCAAGAACCATGACCTTGGGAAGGAAGTTGGATTTGGGAGTCCATGTTTGAGCATTTAAATGGGTTATTTTCATGGGTTATTATTATTATTTAGTGGGTTGGACCAATTTTCTTAACAAGTCCATCTTATTAGCATATAAAAAGGGGTGGCTGGCAGATTGAACGAATTTTCTTAGTAAGTCCATCTTATTAGCACATAATAAGGGTGACTAACAGATTGGACGAATTTCCTTAATAAGCTCATCTTATTAGTTAGGGTTTAGGGGGGGCTAGCATATAAAAAGGGTGGTTAGAGGGGAGGACGACATATGATGAATGTATGAGTTATTTTCTCTGGTTCTTTGAGAACTAATTCTGAACTTTCATACTTGAGTGTGTTGGTTCAATAGACTTATCTTCTTCAACGTTTTGTTGTTGGAAATGGCGTCTGAATCTTATAGTTCTGGTTCTTGGTTGTTTATAATCATTGGGTCAAAACTCCAAAATCCTTAACCTTTGTTAGAACGATCTTATACCAACATTGGCGTTGGGTTCTGTTTACAAATAATCAGAGTTCATATCATTTGGTATCAGAGCCTTGGCTCTAACTCAGATTAGTTATACTTTTGTTATCATTTTTTTCGTGTATTGTTCATTGTTGATTGAATAATAAAAAAGAGAAATAGAAAAACACAAAAAAGAAAACAAAAACAAAAACAAAAACAAAATCGTGTATTTCGTGGATTTCTTTTCTGATATTTGTTTCTTCTACATAAGTACCCATTAGTAAACCCAAAAAAAAAAAAATGGGTTCATTGCTCAATTGGTCATTTACTCAATTATATTCGATAACTGATTGTTGTCCAATTGCATTGCTCATACCATTAAATTCCTTGTCATTCTGTTTGCTTTATTGCCCATCTTTTTGGCTGTGTCACTTCTCTGAAGAGGTAGGTCTAGGATTGATATATTCAAGTTTTGTTTGTTTTGAATTTAGTTTGCTTGGAACTATTGAAAGAGCTCTTAGAGTCTTGCAATTCATTGTGTGAAACACGAGAGTTGAGAACTACTATAGTCGAGTGGAGCGCAAACACGCCAGGGAGTGAGTTTTGTGAGGTATATTCTTTCTTTACTAACAATCTGATATACATAATGTCCAATGTTAAAGAAGGCAGTTTCCCACATGGAGAAGAGGAAGTAGTTGTTCCAAATTTTAAATTGCTTATGAAATCCTTAGAGTAGAAGTTTGATAGGATTGACCAAATGTTTTGGGAAGTTCAAGACAGGATGGATAAAATAGAAGGGGAATCGAGTGTCAATCCTAAGAGGCCAACTGGGAGGGTCACGAAGGAGCAATTTGAATATGACTTTGGTAAAGATGGTGATGATTATTGTGATAATGGTGATAATACTAGTAGAAACTTCAGAGGCGGTTTTAGAAGAGGACGTGGTAATAGGAATGGTAGAGGAGTAAGAGGCAATGTAAATGTTCATGATAGGTACAATGGAGGTTGGGATAACAAAAATAGAGTAGAGGAACGAGTAGACAAAAATCTTAGTAATATTAAAATGAAAATACCTTCTTTCCAAAGGAAAACTGACCCTGATGTCTATTTGGATTGGGAACGAAGGGTAGAATTAATATATAAGTGCCACAACTTCTCTGAGGAGAAGAAAGTGAAGTTAGCTGTGGCAGAGTTCACTGATTATGCTATCGTATGGTGGGACCAGCAAGCTACCACCAGGAGAAAAAACTTTAAGAGAACTATAGAAACTTGGAATGAGTTTAAGACTGTGATGAGAATGAGAGTTGTTCCCAGCTCTTATTATAGGCAGCTCTTATTATAGGGACTTGTATAATAAGTTGCAGAGCCTTACCCAAGGTTTCAAGAGTGTAGAAGAGTACCATAAAGAGATAAAAATTGTTATGGTTAGGGCAAATGTAATGGAGGATAGGGAGGCAACCATGGCTAGGTTCCTCCAAGGGTTGAATAGAAGCATAACTGATGTGGTAAAACTGCAGCACTATGTAGAGCTTGAAGACATGATGCACATTGCCATGAAAGTTGAGAGGCAACTTAAGGGAAGGAGCACTTCTAGATATAATCATAACTTAGATTCATTTGTTTGGAAATCGAACTAAGGGAAGAAGGAAGAGAAGATGACTTCTAAGTTTAAAACTAATTCACATAGACCCCAGATTAGTGGGGGCAGCCTGGAAAGGGGCAAATTTGAAGAAAAACTTAAGGGCACCCAAAGAAAAACTAGAGACATCAAATGCTTTAGATGTCTGGGTAGGGGTCATGTGGCTTCACAATGTCCTAATAAGAGAACCATATACCTTAAGGAGAATGGTGACTATTTGTCTGGCAGTGATGCTAGTGATGTAGACCAAATGCCACCGCTAGAAGATGCTAGTGATGTTGATTAAAGGATAAAGTATCTAGAGCATGGTGGAAGGCTTTTAGTAGCAAGGAGAGCCCTTAGTGTGCAGGTTAAGGAAGAGGATGATGTTGAGATGCAGCAGGAAAATATTTTCCATACTCGATGTTTAGTTCAAGATAGACTTTGTTGCTTGATCATCGATGGCGATAGTTGCACTAATGTAACAAGTACAGAGTTGGTGGAAAAATTAAACTTGCCTACAACCAAACATCCTAGACCATATAATTTGCAATGGTTGAATGACAGTGGAGTGGTGAAAGTGACTAAATAAGTTGTGGTTCCATTTTCCATTGGCAGATATAAGGACGAACTCTTTTGTGATGTTGTACCTATGCAGGCCGGGCATTTGTTATTGGGCCATCCTTGGCAATTTGATAGAAAAGTTTTGCATGGTGGTTACAAGAACCGCTATTCTTTCACCATGGATGGAAAATCATTTACACTTGTTCCATTGACTCCAAAACAGGTGTATGAAGACCAAGTGAGACTTTATGAAAGTGAGCAAAAGAGGAGGAGCAAAAAGAAAGAGAGAGTGGAGAGAAAAGAAAGTAAGGGAGAGAAAAGAAGATAAATGCATTTGAGAGTGCTAAGTATAAAAGTGGTCAAGTTCACAAGAGTGAAGATGAAAGAAAACAAGTGAGTGTGTTTGCAAAAGTAGCAAATGTTAGGGTTGCCTTCCAAGCTAGGCAACAAATGATCTTAATCCTTTACAAAGATTCTTATTTCTCTAACACTAACTTTGATTCATCTTTACCTATTACTATTTCATCTTTATTGCAGGATTATAATAATGGATTCCCCGAGGAGATCCTAGATGGTTTGCCACCAAGGAGAGAGATTGAAGATCACATTGATCTTATTCCTGGAGCTCCCATTCCCAATAAGCCAGCATATAGAAGTAATCCTGAAAAGACAAAAGAGCTTCAGAGGCAAGTTGATGAGTTGATAAAGAAGGGATATGTAAGGGAGAGCATGAGTCCATGTGTAGTGCCGAAGAGTATTGTGTCAGACCATGATGCAAAATTTTTCAGCCATTTTTGGAAAACATTGTGGGGTGCTGATTTGAGGACAAATCATTTTGAGGAGAGCGGGAATGATGGAAGCCATATTGTACCAGCTCAAATCAACAAGGGAGTCGATACTTTGCAAAACCTTGGAGGACCAATGACAAGGGTAAGGTCAAAAAAAATAAAGGAAGCTCTCAACAACTTGTTGTGCAACATTTACTATCAGGAAGTTGCTAGATACGAGTTAAGGATGATAGAGGTTTCGCCAAGGCTTGTGAATATGTCATTTGTGGAGGAATTCAAGAACCATAACCTTGGAAAGGAAGTTGGATTTGGGAGGTCATGTTTAGGCATTTAAATAGGTTATTTTCTTGGGTTATTATTATTATTTAGTGGGTTGGACCAATTTCCTTAATAAGCCCATCTTATTAGCATATAAAAAGGGGTGGCTGGCAGATTAGACGAATTTTCTTAGTAAGTCCATCTTATTAGCACATAATAAGGGTGGCTGGCATATTAGACAAATTTCCTTAATAAGTTCATCTTATTAACTAGGGTTTAGGGGGGGTTAGCATATAAAAGGGTGGTTAGAGGGGAGGACGGCATATGACGAATGTATGAACTATTTTCTCTGGTTCTTTGAGAACTAATTCTGAACTTTCATACTTGAGTGTATTGGTTCAATAGACTTATCTTCTTCAACGTTTTGTTGTTAGGAGTGGCGTCTCAATCTTATAGTTCTGGTCTGAATCTTATAGTTCTAGTTCTTTGTTGTTTATAATTATTAGGTCAGAACTCCAAAATCCCTTAACTTTTGTTAGAACAATTCTATATCAATATTGGTGTTGGGTTCTGTTTACAAATAATTGGAATTCATATTATATTCATACAAAGAATTCTGTGGGGAAAGCAAAATGTTATTTGCCTGTTGTGCTATCATGTATCAAGTAATGAAAGAAAAAACCTCTCAAGTTTCACCAATTACTAACATCACACATCATCAGTGTGTCGTTTCTTTGATGAATGTCAGGATCCTCCTTTGAAGCCAATTCAAAACTGCTACCACGACACGACTCAGCATTGTTCTTAAAGGCATTCAAATCTTCGTTACCAGAATCAGCATTGTCCTTAGGCTCGCCCCACAGCATCAAAATTTTGCCAATGATAAATTTCAATAATTGCAATCAACAGCTAAACTGATGTAAATTAGCTCCCTCTTTATTTGATTCTACATCCAGCATTCTATCACTGGTTCTTCCTTGCCACCATCTCCAACAAATTCTACGATCCACATCCAAATACAAAAAGAAAAAAAAAAAGTTAAAAAAAAGAACAAGTGAACACAGCAATGCTATTGTCATCCATCAAGGCCCTAAACACGTAACAGCTCCACATTCCACAATGCCCGACAAGAACAAACGATCTAGGTAACGCAAACACGTCATGATTGCCATCCATAAATTTCCACCTTCAACCAAAAGCTAGAGCCATTTCACAGAACAGTTAAAATAATATGGAACAAACGTTTTTTCATCAGAATAAACACAGAAGGAATGCTCACAAATATACCTCACTCTGGCTTGAAGACAGCAAGAACGGCTGAGAGGTTCACCTTTCAAGACAATCATAGGAATCCTGCTGATATCCCATCCAATAACCCTGCAAATAACTGAGCAAAGGCCCTGTGGGCCAATTTCTCTTTGTGTTTAATATAGCCGATGCATGCTGAGCAAGGCTCGCACAACCCTTGAACTTGTTCCAACTCTTACTTTCATCCCTCCACAGACCAAGCAATACAAATCCCCGGCGTCTTGGCTCTTCTGACACAAATCCCTCGGTTCTTGTCTTTCCACAAACAAGGCGGGAAGGAACTTGTAAACGCCGCTCTCTTCGACGCTGCATTCCTCCCCCAGACATTCATCGTCCTCATCTTCATCCTCGGATTCGGCGTCTTCTTGGCCATCCCAATCAACCCTTTTGGACAAGAACTCTTTGCAAACGCTGGACAAATTTTTTCTGCAATTGCAAGCTCGCCATTACGGAGCTGTCGGTATCGGACACGGGGGTGGGGCCTGGAATTCTGGGAAAAGCAAGTGATTCCTTGACGGTGATGGATGAAAGTGATGTGGGAGATGCTTGGAATTCTGGGAAAAAGGAAGGGGCTTGGCCATGACCATCTTGGCCTTGGTGGTGCCAGACAGGAGCGGGTTATGGGGAGTTTGGTTTTTTATTTTCGTTATTATATATATCTCATTTTTAACGTAATTTTTAATTAAATTAATTTACCCATTTTAAATTAAATATTTGTATATATAATTTATTTAAATTTTGAATAAACTTAAAATAATAGTATAATTTATTTAAATGATTACAAATCATTTTTTTTCTATGTAAATATGTTAATTTGTGTAATTTTTATTTTAATTATAAGAATTATATAAAAAGATTAAAATTTAAATAATATTAAATCAATTGAAGTAATTAATTTATTTTATTTTATTTAAATTTAATATATTTTTTATTTTAAATTTTAAGTAATTTATTATTTAAATTAAATAAATTATATACAAAAATTTTAAATTTAAATAACTTTAAATTTATTTAAATAATTATTTAAATTAAATTTTTATGTAAATAGACATATTTTATTTTTTTAATTTTAAAAATTATTATTTAAATTATTTAAATGATATTTAAAAATAAATTAAATAATATTAAATTTTATTTAAATAATTATTTTTTATTTTACCTACGAGAATCTGCCATGTTTTTATTTTTTAAGTATAAATAAGCATGTACCATCTATACGCGCGCGCGGCACGGATTAGTGCTATCCGCGGGACTTCCAAGGACCACTAAATATATTTTTTTATTAAAACATTTATTAAACAACAATAGGTAGCACTTTTATTTGTATAATTTTTAAAATTAAAATTCGAAATCTCTTACTTTTCGGTAGCATCCGTGTGGTTCACACTCTATTTATAGTATTTGACAAAACGTAAAATCAGAGTTAACAAAAAATAAATAATAAATTCTACAAGTCAGTAAAAAAATATCCTAAATTTATCGAAAAACAATTTCCACTCCCAACGAGCCGAAGTTGTTGTCCGCACGAGACACAATAGAAATTCAAAGCCTTTTTGTCAGACCATGGCTTGATCCTACAACCATCGCCAAGCTCCTCCTCCAACCACAGTTACTTCAAACCCTTCTCCTTAGCCGTCAGTTCCTCTACAGTTATTGACATCGTCCAAATGGGACTCAGCTTCTGATTTCGTCAACAATGCCACCTTCAAAGCCCATTGTTTTGAACCACTGGAGTTTCTATATGACTGGCTAAATGACCAAGCGGTTGGCCTAGTAGGACGCTAACACTGTCCCAAACTCTTCGCTTGAGGAGGTGAGAAAGGCACTCGCAGAAATCAACTTTAAGTTTGAGAGGATTGGTGCTACTCATCACCGGCCCGAGGCGCTGAGAGACTCATTACGAGGCGAAGAAGGTCAATGACTACGAGAAATACAAAAGAAAAACTTGGAGAGAGGATCGATTTGCAGTAGGTTTTATAGATCCTGGGCTTGTTTGGAGGTCGCTTGTGAGAATGAGTTAAGGGGGTTAGCTTCTTGTAAACTGGTTTGGTTGTGTTGTTGGCCAAGGATTGTTGTTCTCTTGCAGGTGGGTATGTTAATCTTATTAGCATGGATTTAGCTATAAGATTCTGCAACTTTCATATGAAGATTCATGGATTGTCTTGATGGCAACGTAGTTGAGAATGAAAATGTAAGGATTTTTTGTGGTGGGGATCTTCACGCCACCGCAGTTTAACAGGAGACGATAGAAAAACGTTGTGTTACCCAGTTGGCAAAATTGATATGGGGAATTACTGGTTTGGCTATAGAAAGAATACCAGACTGAGGTTTAACAGATCTGTTTTGTGCCTAGGGAGTAGGAAAATCTCGATACTCTGGTGCGTAAATTTGTAGAAATTCTCAATTTTACCTAAGACAGGAAATATTTTTCGAGCAGATATGCTTAAAAGCAAAAAATAATGTATTTTTCTCAAAAAAAAAAATCTTTGTAAATATTTTATATAAATAAGTTATTTTTTGACAAGTAAATAAAAATTTAAAATTTAAATTTAAGATTTTAAAAATAAAAATTTAAATTCTTAATAATTATGATTACTATATTTTTTTTTCAAAACAAAAAATAAAGCATCATTTGAGCACTTTAGTTACTAGTAAATGAGCTATTATTTACTAATATTAATAATTAAAGATTTCAAATTTGATTTCTAATCAAAACTAATTAATATAAAAAAAGTGCTATTAATCACTCCTTAAGTATTACTAAATGGTTATATATGATAAGTTTTTAATAGAGTAAACAAATATGACAATTGATTTTTAAATAAAATTAAGGAATTTAATTTTTAAAAAATAAATTAATTTAATTTATATATTAAATAAATATTTAAATTAAGTATTTTTATTATTTAAATAATTATTTAATTAAAGGAATAATAATATTTATAAAAAAAAACCAATTTGATTTGTTAACTTCTATTAAAATAAAAATAATAATATTGTTTATTTTTTATTATACTTATTTATTTAAATTTTTATTTTTTAAAAAAATAATATACCAAACTCATATTTTTTTACAATAAAATTAACAGGCACCTAAGATCAAACTGGTTACCTGTTGTCCCGATCTCGGTTTGGGTTCTGGGTTTCTGACGGAATTCAATTTGGGTTGGATTCAGTTCCAAACTGGTCTCACTCTTTCCTATTTTTGGAAAAATATAAGCGCAAATAATTAATTACAATTAGACAAAAGTTAGGTAATACAAGAAATATAAACCCCATAGGAGGGTATATATAGAGAGTGCACTGCACTCTGGATCTCAACCCATTTTCTATGCCCCCCCAGCCGCGCTCCCGTGTCTTTCTCTCTCCGTGTTGGCAAATCTACCTTTAAACAGATTCAGGTAGCCCGCTACGCATATCTCGGGCATTTTCTCCATCTGGTGAGTCTCCAAAATCACCATTTTTAACTGCCACATGACTCTGTTTCCTC
>JAIRCJ010000194.1:0-18501 GCA_020883675.1 Bruguiera gymnorhiza
TTTGAAATGATTTATATAATCTTTATGCAAATTACTTAAGAAAAGCAAACCAATGCACGTGTAATATGAAGGTTCTGCACTTCCATCTAAGATATGTGCTTAACACAACATTGAAACTGGGATTGCTATTTATAATATTCATCACTAAAGTGTATTTTATGCAATTGAGTTCATTACTTGTAATTTTGTTCAATAATTATTCAAATATTGTATTTTCTAATCAATCAAATCAAACTACATTAAACAAATTAAAAATGAAATATTGCACTTTTGCAATTTTTAGAATTTAAAATCTGTTAGGGATAAATGAATTGTCAATAATCTGTTGAATTTAAATTTTGCAATTTTCGGAATTGTCTCTTTTGCCTCAACGTAATTTGAAATGATTTATATAATTTCAGGCAAATTACTTAAGAAAAAGTAAAAACAATCGACTGTAATAAGAAGGATCTGCACTCCCATCTAGGGATATATACTTAACACAACATTGAAACTAGAAACTGTTATTTATAATATTCATCCACGAAAGTGTATTTTATGCAATTGAGTTCATTACTTGTATTTTTGTTCATTTAACATATTCAAATATTATATTTTTCACATATTATATTTTCTCACCAATTAAATCAAACGACATTAACAATAAATTTAAAAATCAAAATATTTCAATTTTGTAATTTTTGAATTTAAAATCTGCTTGGGATAAGTGAATTGTTAATACACTGTTGAATTTGAATTTTGCAATTTTCTAAATGGTCTCTTTTTCTAAATGCAATTTGAAATGATTTATGTAATCTTCAGGCAAATTACTTAAGAAAAAGCAAAAGTAATAGACTGTAATAAGAAGGTTCTGCACTCCTATATAGGGATATATGCTTAACACAATAATGAAACTTGAGATTGCTATTTATAATATTCATCCACTAAATTATATTTTATGCAATTGAGTTTATTACTTATATTTTTGTTCAATTAAGATATTCAAATATTGTATTTTTTCTCACCAATCTAATCAAACGACATTAACAACAAATTTAAAAATCAAAATATTGCATGTTTACAATTTTTAGAATTTTAAAATTGTTAGGGATAAATAAATTGTCAATAATCTATTGAATTTAAATTTTGAAAATTTCCTAATTGTCTCCTTTGCCTTAATGCAATTTGAAATAATTTATAAAATTCTTGTCTTTAGACAAATTAATTAAGAATAAGGAAAAGAAAAGGACTCTAACAAGATGGTTCCCCACTCCCATCTAGGGATATACACTTTACACAACCTTGAAACTTAAGATTGCTATTTATAATATTTAATCCACTAAAGTGTCTTTTATGAAATTGAATCCATTACTTGTAATTTTGCTCAATTAACAGATTCAAATATTATACTTTTCACATATTATATTTTTCTCACTAATTAAATCAAACGACATTAAGAATAAATTTAAAATCAAAATATTTCAATTATGCAATTTTTAAAATTTAAAATCTGTTAGGGATAAATGAAATGTCAATACTCTGTTAAAGTTAATGTTCGCATTTCTCTCAATTGTGTCCCTTGCCTTAACGCAATTTGAAATGATTTATATAATCTTTAGGCAAATTGTTTAAGAAAAAGCAAAAGTAATGGATTGTAATAAGAAAGTTTTGTACTCTCATGTAAGGATATATGCTTAACACAACAATGAAACTTGGGATTGCTATTTATAATATTTATCCACTAAATTGTATTTTATACAATTGAGTCCATTACTTATATTTTTATGCAATTAAGATCTTCAAATATTGTATTTTTCTCACCAATCAAATCAAACAACATTAATAATAAATTTAAAAATCAATGTATTCCATTTTTCATATTTTTAGAATTGTAAAATCTGTTAGGGATAAAGAAATTGCTATTAATCTGTAGAATTTAAATTTTGCAATTTTCTTAATTGTCTCCTTTGCCTCAATGTAATTTGAATTGATTTATAGAATTCCTATCTTCAGACAAATTACTTAGGAAAAAGGAAAACCAATGGACTCTAAAAAAGATGGTTCCCCACTTCCATCTAGGGATATATGGTTTACACAACCTTGAAACATGAGATTGCTATTTATAATATTCATCCACTAAAGTGTCTTTTCTGCAATTGAGTCCGTTACTTGTATTTTTATTCAGTTGACATATTCAAATATTATATTTTTCTCACCAATTAAATCAAACGATATTAACAATAAATTTAAAAATCAAAATATTACATTTTTGCAATTTGTTGGAATTTAAATATCTGTTAGGGATAAATGAATTGTCAATACTCTGTTGAATTTAACTTTTGCAATTTTCCAAATTGTCTTATTTGCCTCAATGCAATTTCAAATGATTTATATAATTTTTAGGCAAATTACTTAAGAAAAAGCAAAAGTAATGGACTGTACTAAGAAGGTTCTACACTCCCATCTAGGAATATATGCTTAACACAACATTGAAATTTGGGTTTGCTATTTATAATATTCATCCACTAAAGAGTATTTTATGCAATTGAGTCCATCACTTGTATTTTTGTTCAATTAACATATTCAAATATTATATTTTTCACGTATTATATTTTTCTCACCAATTAAATCAAACAACATTAACAATAAATTTAAAAATCAAAATATTTCAATTTTGAAATTTTTAGAATTTTAAAATCTATTAGGGATAAATGAAATGTCAATACTTTGTAGAAATATATGCTTAATACAACGATGAAACTTGAGATTGCTATTTATAATATTTATCCACTAAAATTGTATTTTATGCAATTGAGTCCATTACTTATATTTTTATGTAATTAAGATCCTTAAATATTGTATTTTCTCACCAATCAAATCAAACGACATTAACAATAAATTTAAAAATCAAAATTTTCCATTTTTCATATTTTTATAATTTTAAAATCTGCTAGGGATAAAGAAATTGTTATTAATCTATAGAATTTAAATTTTGCAATTTTCTTAATTGTCTCCTTTGCCTCAATGTAATTTGAAATGATTTATAGAATTCCTATCTTCAGACAAATTACTTAGGAAAAAGGAAAACCAATGGATTCTAAAAAGATGGTTCCCTACTTCCATCTAGGGATATATGGTTTACACAACCTTGAAACTTGAAATTGCTATTTATAATATTCATCGACTAAAGTGGCTTTTCTGCAATTGAGTTGTTACTTGTATTTTTGTTTAGTTGACATATTCAAATATTATATTTTTCACATATTATATTTTTCTCACCAATTAAATCAAATGATATTAACAATAAATTTAAAAATCAAAATATTACATTTTTGCAATTTGTTGGAATTTTAATATCTGCTAGGGATAAATGAATTGTCAATACTTTGTTGAATTTAACTTTTGCAATTTTCTGAATTGTCTTATTTGCCTCAATGCAATTTCAAATGATTTATATAATTTTTGGGCAAATTTCTTAAGGAAAAGCAAAAGCAATGGACTGTACTAAAAAGGTTTTGCACTCCCATCTAGGAATATATGCTTAACACAACCTTGAAACTTGAGTTTGCTATTTATAATATTCATCCACTAAAGTGTATTTTATTCAATTGAGTCCATCACTTGTATTTTTGTTCAATTAACATATTCAAATATTATATTTTTCACATACTATATTTTTTTCACCAATTAAATCAAACGACATTAACATTAAATTTAAAAATCAAAATATTTCATTTTTGCTATTCTTCAAATTTTAAAATCTGCTAGGGATAAAAGAATTGTCAATACTCTATTGAATTACAATTTTGCAATTTTTGGAATTGTTTCCTATGCCTTAACGTAATTTGAAATGATTTATATAATTTTCAAGCAAATTACTTAAGAAAAAGTAAAAGCAATCAATTATAATAAGAAGGTTCTGCACTCCCATCTAGGGATATATACTTAACACAATATTAAAACTAGAGACTGCTATTTATAATATTTATCCACTAAAGTGTATTTTTTGCAATTGAGTCCATTATTTATATTTTTGTTCAATTAACATATTGAAATATTAAATTTTTCATATATTATATTTTTCTCACCAAATAAATCAAATGACATTAACGAAAAATTTAAAAATCAAAATATTTCAATTTGGTAATTTTTTGAATTTTAAAATCTACTTGGGATAACTGTATTGTCAATACTTTATTGAATTTAAATTTTGCAATTTTCTTAAGTGTCTCCTTTGCCTCAATGCAATTTGAAATGATTTATAGAATTCCTGTCTTCAGACAAATTACTTAGGAAAAAGGAAAACCAATGGACTCTAAAAAGATGGTTCGCCACTCCCATCTAGGGATATATGCTTTACACAACTTTAAAACTTGAGATTGCTATTTATAATATTCATCCATTAAAGTGTCTTTTGTGGAATTGAGTCCATTATTTGTATATTTTTTCAATTGACATATTCAAATATTATATTTTTCACATATTATATTTTTCTCACAAATTAAATCAAACATTAACAACAAATTTAAAAATCAAAATATTGCATTTTTGCAATTTTTAGAATTTTAAAATCTGTTAAGGATAAAAAAATTGTTAATAATCTATAGAATTTAAATTTTGCAATTTTCTTAATTGTCTCATTTGTCTCAATGTAATTTGAAATGATTTATAGAATTCCTTTCTTCTGACAAATTACTTAGGAGAAAGGAAAACCAATGGACCCTAAAAAGATGGTTCCCCACTCCCATTTAGGGATATATGCTTTACACAACATTGAAACTTGGGTTTTCTATTTATAATATTCATCCACTAAAGTGTATTTTATGCAATTGAGTTTATTACTTGTATTTTTGTTCAATTAACATATTCAAATATTATATTTTTCACATATTATATTTTTCTCACCAATTAAATCAAACGACATTAACATTAAATTTAAAAATCAAAATATTTTAATTTTACAATTTTTTGAATTTTAAAATCTACTTGAAATAACTGTATTGTCAATATTCTATTGAATTTAAATTTTACAATTTTCTAAATTGTCTCATTTGTCTCAATGCAATTTGAAATGATTTATATAATTTTCAGGGAAATTATTTAAGAAAAAGTAAGAACAATGAACTGTAATAAGAAGGTTATATATTTTCATCTAGAGATATATGCTTAATAGGCGTATAACCTTTTTTATAATTTTTTAAAACAAAAATACCTATTATTACATTATTAATTATAATTAAAATAGTTTCTTTTTTTTTCCTTTTCTGTTAGTAATTTTGTCTTTTATTTTCTTTTAAAACACTAGAAATTATAATTGAATATCAATTATGTTTAGTTTATTGAGAGCGAGTTTTGGGATCATTAGTTTATTAATTATAATAACAAAATTCAACTATAATACTGAACAGTTTATTTATTTATTTATTTTTTTGAGTTGAGAAAACAGTCAATTACTGATAATAATTTAAAGCCCTAATAATATATCCCTAGTTTCAATTTTCAAGTCTTTCCACGCTGTTGCATTTCCCTGGTCGGCATATCCTCGCCCACCTAGCTCCCTCATCTGCAGCACCGGCGACACGCTGAGGACCACCCACTGATTCTCCCTGGCCCAGCTAAAAGTAGGCGTTCCTTGGTCAATTATCTCCTTGCCCCCGCTAAAAGTGGAAGGGATGTTTGGGGTCTTCCCCTTGGCAATACTGGCAGTGGCATCCACGAATTAGGTGGATTCTCTTATGACTGCATGGCTACTTTTCCTCCCGTGCAGAGTTTTCCTTGGTAGGCATCAGACCATGGAAAAATATATATCCATGAATTTATTGTATTGTACACCAACCCATGTCAATTCTAAATGCAAACGTATTAAAATCTAGGTGACTGGTGATCGAGCTGAATCTTTTACAGAGTTGAAGTAGGCTGGGTCTGAGTATAAATCTTAAGCTCGATTTGAGAGGATACAGGTTTGAACATCTAGACCCGATGAAATTCAAGATCTGCAAAACCCCAAAAAAAAAAAAGACTAAAGGGTGTTGAGTCTTAATTCAATAGTAATATTAATATTAATACTCTGATGCATAATTATGTGAAAATTATGTTGATGAGATGTATATGTGAAGTTTAAGAAGTGATATATTTACTTAAAAAAAATAATATTTTCTTAACTCGGATTGATAAGAGGTGTTTTGATTATAATTGACTCATATTAAGGATCTATTAGTGATTTATATAGAAATTATTCTTGTCAACTAGCAATTAGACCAAGTAAAAATGCTGAAAAAATTTTCTAAAGCTCAAACTTCTAGCATGAGCCTAGACCAAAATAGGGGAACTCTGTTAAGAGGAGCTCTCAACAAGTAAACAAAGTTACATTTTTGTGGATTTTTCGTGCTGCATTAGTGATACCAGGCAAAGAGATTGAAATGTAAAGTATACATTTTTTATTTGCGGCTGACGTGGCTGTTTTAAGAATCAATTTGTTCTGCTAGTCATAAGAAGCTCATTGTCGTTGTGCTGTATAATAGGGGCATAAGAACCATAATAATATTACTGAATGGAATTCGGTATTTGCTTGTAAAAATTATGTCAAATACTTAATTTTTTTTCCTCTCGTATTGCTGGCCTCCACCAAGTAGAGTTTGTTTGGTGTATGCTCATAATAATGAACTGTAATAAGAAGGTTTTGTACTCCTATCTAGAGATATATGCTTTACACAATCTTGAAACTTGAAATTTCTATTTATAATATTCATCCATTAAAGTGTCTTTTATGCAATTGAGACCATTACTTGTATTTTTGTTCAATTAAGATATTCAAATATCATATTTTTCACATATTATACTCTCCAATTAAATCAAACGACATTAAAAGTAAATTTAAAAATCAAAATATTTCAATTTTGCAATTTTTCAAATTTTAAAATCTGTTAGGAATAAATGAATTGTTAATATTCTATTGAATTTAAATTTTACAATTTTCGGAATTGTCTCGTTTGCTCAACACAATTTGAAATGATTTATATAATTTTCAAGCAAATTATTTAAGAAAAAACAAAAGTAATGGACTGTAATAAGAAGGTTTTGTACTCCCATCTAGGGATATATGCTTAATACAACATTGAAACTTGAGATTGCTATTTATAATATTTATCCACTAAAGTGTATTTTATGCAATTGAGTCCATTATTTGTATTTTTGTT
Source organism: Bruguiera gymnorhiza (assembly GCA_020883675.1). Lineage (NCBI taxonomy): Eukaryota > Viridiplantae > Streptophyta > Magnoliopsida > Malpighiales > Rhizophoraceae > Bruguiera > Bruguiera gymnorhiza. The sequence continues at coordinate 7,176 of JAIRCJ010000194.1, forward strand.
CAATTAACTTATTCAAATATTGTATTTTTTTCACCAATTAAATCAAATGACATTAATAATATATTTAAAAATCAAAATATTGGACTTTTGCAATTTTTAGAATTTTAAAATCTGTTAGGGATAAATGATTTGTCAATACTTTATTGAATTTAAATTTTTCAATTTTCTGAATTGTCTCATTTGCCTCAACACAATTTGAAATGATTTATATAATTTTCAGGCAAATTACTTAAGAAAAAGCAAAAGCAATGGACTGTAATAAGAAGGTTCTGCACTCCAATTTAGGGATATATGCTTAACACAACATTAAAACTTAGAATTGCTATTTATAATATTCATCTACTAAAGTGTATTTTATGCAATTGAGTCCATTACTTGTATTTTTGTTCAATTAACTTATTCAAATATTGTATTTTTCTCACCAATCAAATCAAACGACATTAACAACAAATTTAAAAATCAAAATATTGCATTTTTGCAATTTTTAGAATTTTAAAATGTGATAGGGATAAATAAATTATCAATAATATGTTGAATTTAAAATTTTCAATTTTCTTAATTGTCTCTTTTGCCTCAATGCAATTTGAAATGAATTATAGAATTCCTATTTTCTGACAAATTACTTAAGAAAGAGGAAAAGCAATGGACTCTAATAAGATAGTTCCGCACTCCCATTTAGGGATATATGCTCACACAACCTTGAAACTTGAGTTTGCTATTTATAATATTCATCTACTAAAGTGTATTTTATGTAATTGAGTCCATTACTTGTATTTTTGTTCAATTAACTTATTCAAAAATTGTATTTTTCTCACGAATCAAATCAAAAGACACTAACAACAAATTTCAAAATCAAAATATTGCATTTTTGCAATTTTTAGAATTTTAAAAACTACTAGGGACAAATAAATTGTCCATAATCTGTTGAATTTAAATTTTGCAATTTTCTTAATTGTCTCCTTTGCCTCAATGTAATTTGAAATGATTTATAGAATTCTTGTCTTCACACAAATTATTTAAGAAAAAGAAAAAGTAATGGATTCTAATAAGATAGTTCCCCACTCCCATCAAGGGATATATACTTCACACAACCTTGAAACTTGAGATTGCTATTTATAATATTCATATACTAAAGTGTTTTTTATGCAATTGAGTCCATTACTTGTATTTTTGTTCAATTAAAATATTCAAATATTATATTTTTCTCACCAATTAAATCAAACGACATTAACCATAAATTTAAAAATTAAAATTTTCAATTTTGCAATTTTTAGAATTTTCAAATCTGCTACGAATAAGTGAATTGTCAATACTCTGTTGAATTTAAATTTTGCAATTTTTTGAATTGTCTCCTTTGCTCAACGCAATTTGAAATGATTTATATAATTTTCAGGCAAATTATTTAAGAAAAAGCAAAAGTAATAGACTGTAATAAGAAGGTTTTACACTCCCATCTAGGGATATATGCTTAACCCAATATTGAAACTTGCGTTTGCTATTTATAATATTCATCCAATAAAGTGTATTTTATACAATTGAGTCCATTACTCGTATTTTTGTTCAATTAACATATTTAAATATTATATTTTTCACATATTATATTTTTCTCACCAATTAAACCAAACGACGTTAACATTAAATTTAAAAATCAAAATATTTCAATTTTGCACTTTTTCGAATTTTAAAATCTGCTAGGGATAAATGAATTGTCAATACTCTCTTAAAATTAAATTTTGCAATCTTCGGAATTGTCTCCTTTACCTCAACGCAATTTGAAATGATTGATAGAATTCCTGTCTTCAGACAAATTACTTAAGAGAAAGGAAAACCAATGGAGTCTAAAAAGATTGTTCCCCACTCTTATCTAGAGATATATGCTTTACACAACCTTGAAATTTGAGATTGCTATTTATAATGTTTATCCACTAAAGCGTCTTTCGTGAAATTAGGTCCATTACTTGTATATTTTTTCAATTGACATATTCAAATATTATATTTTTCACATATTATATTTTTCTCACCAATTAAATCAAACGACATTAATAATAAATTTAAAAATCAAAATATTGCATTTTTGCAATTTTTAAAATTTTAAAATCAGTTAGGGATAAAGAAATTGTTAATAATCTGTAGAATTTAAATTTTGCAATTTTCTTAATTGTCTCCTTTGCTTCAATGTAATTTGAAATGATTTATAGAATTCCTCTCTTCTGACAAATTACTTAGGAGAAAGGAAAACCAGTGGACCCTAAAAAGATGGTTCCCTACTCCTATTTAGGGATATATGCTTTGCACAACATTAAAACTTGGGTTTGCTATTTATAATATTCATTCACTAAAGTGTATTTTATGCAATTGAGTCCATTACTTGTATGTTTGTTCAATTAACATATTCAAATATTATATTTTTCACATATTATATTTTTCTCACCAATTAAATCAAACGACATTAACATTAAATTTAAAAATCAAAATATTTTAATTTTGTAATTTTTTGAATTTTAAAATCTGCTTGGGATAACTGTATTGTCAATACTCTATTGAATTTAAATTTTTCAATTTTCTAAATTGTCTCCTTTGTCTCAACACAATTTGAAATGATTTATATAATTTTCAGGCAAATTACTCAAGAAAAAGTAAAAGCAATGGATTGTAATAAGAAGGTTCTACACTTCCATCTAGGGATATATGCTTAACACAACATTAAAACTTGGGATTGCTATTTATAATATTCATCCATGAAAGTGTATTTTATGTAATTGAGTGCATTACTTGTATTTTTGTTCAACTAACTTATTTAAATATTGTATTTTTCTCACCAATCAAATTAAAGGACATTAACGACAAATTTAAAAATCAAAATATTGCATTTTTTCATTTTTCAGAATTTTAAAATCTGCAAGGGATAAGGGATAAAGAAATTGTTAATAATCTATAGAATTTAAATTTTACAATATTCTTAATTGTCTCCTTTGCCTCAATGTAATTTGAAATGATTTATAGAATTCTTGTTTTCAGACAAATTACTTAGGAAAAAGGAAAACCAATGGACCCTAAAAAGATGGTTCCCCACTCCCATCTAGGGATATATGTTTTACACAACCTTAAAACTTCAGATTGCTATTTATAATATTCATCCACTAAAGTGTCTTTTGTGGAATTAAGTTCATTACTTGTATATTTTTTCAATTGACGTATTCAAATATTATATTTTTCTCATATTATATTTTTCTCACTAATTAAATCAAACGACATTAACAACAAGTTTGAAAATTAAAATATTAGAATTTTAAAATCTACTAGGGATAAAGAAATTGTTAATAATCTGTAAAATTTAAATTTTGCAATTTTCTTAATTATCTCCTTTGCCTTAATGTAATTTGAAATGATTTATAGAATTCCTGTCTTCAGACAAATTACTTAGGAAAAAGGAAAACCACTGGACTCTAAAAAATGGTTCCCTACTCCCATTTAGGGATATATGCTTTACACAACTTTGAAATTTGAGATTACTATTTATAATATTCATATACTAAAGTGTCTTTTATGGAATTGAGTCTATTACTTGTATTTTTGTTCAGTTGACATGTTCAAATATTACATTTTTCTCACCAATTAAATCAAACGACATTAACAATAAATTTTAAAATCAAAATATTACATTTTTGCAATTTGTTGGAATTTGAAAATCTGCTAGGAATAAATGAATTGTTAATACTATGTTGAATTTAACTTTTACAATTTTTTGAATTGTCTCTTTTGCCTCAACGCAATTTGAAATGATTTATATAATTTTCGGGCAAATTACTTAAAAAAAAGCAAAAGCAATGGACTGTACTAAGAAGGTTCTGTACTCCCATCAAGGGATATATGCTTAACACAACATTGAAACTTGGGTTTGCTATTTATAATACTCATCCACAAAAGTTTATTTTATGCAATTGAGTCCATTACTTGTATTTTTGTTCAATTAAAATATTCAAAAATTATATTTTTCACATATTATATTTTTCTCACCAATTAAATCAAACGACATTAACATTAAATTTAAAAATCAAAATATTTCATTTTTGCAATTCTTTGAATTTTAAAATTTGTTAGGGATAAATGAATTGTCAATACTTTGTTGAATTTAACTTTTGCAATTTTCTGAATTGTCTCCTTTGCCTCAACGCAATTTGAAATGATTTATATAATTTTCTGGCAAATTACTTAAGAAAGAGTAAAAACAATGGACTCTAATAAGAAAGTTCTACACTCCCATCTAGGGATATATGCTTAACACAACAATAAAACTTGGGATTGCTATGTATAATATTCATCCATTAAAGTGTATTTTATGTAATTGAGTCCATTACTTATATTTTTGTTCAATTAACATAGTCAAATATTATATTTTTCTCACCAATTAAATCAAACAACATTAACAATAAATTTAAAAATCAAAATATTTCAATTTTGCAATTTTTGGAATTTTAAAATCTATTAGGGATAAGTGAATTCTCAAAACTCTGTTGAATTCAAATTTTGCAATTTTCTAAATTGTCTCCTATGTAAGATGTTTATAGTCAAAAATTATAAAAATTATTACAAATTGCATTATGACATAGGAGATAATTAAGAAATTTAAAAAATTTAAATTCAACTCAGTATTAACAACAAATTTATCCCGATAAGACTCTAAAATTATGAAAATTGAACAAATACATTGTTGTGATTTTTTAATATATTGTTAATATCCCTTCATTTTAAATGAAATGAAAAGCATATTATTTGAATATGTTAATTCAACAAAAATACCAGTAATAAATTCAATTGTTTAAAATACACTTTTATTGATAAAAGTTATAAATAGCAATTACAATTTTCAATGTTGGGTAAAATATGTATGTCTAAAGTTGAGTAGGAAAATTTCTTATTAGCGTCCATTATATTTGCTTTCTCTTAATTTAGATGTTTACAGACTAAAATTGTAGAAATCAATACAAATTGCATTATGGCATGGGAGATAATTAAGAAATTTACAAAATTTAAATTCAACTCATTATTAATAACAAATTTATCCCGATAAAATTCTAAAATTATGAAAATTGAAAAAATACATTGTTTTGATTTTTTTAATATATTGTTAATATCCTTTCATTTTAAATGAAATGAAAAAGTATGTTATTTGAATATGTTAACTCAACAAAAATACTAGTAATGAATTCAATTGTATAAAATATACTTTTGTAGATAAATATTATCAATAGCTATTACAATTTTCAATTTTAGGTAAAGCATGTATGTCTAGAGGTGAGTGGGAAAACATCTTATTGAGGTCCATTGTATTTGCTTTCTCTTAAGTTAGATGTTTACAATCGAAAATATAGAAATCATTACAAATTGCTTTATGGCACGAGAGATAATTAAGAAATTTACAAAATTTAAATTCAACTTATTATTAATAACACATTTGTTCTGATAAGACTCTAAAATTATGAAAATTGAAAAAATACATTGTTTTAATTTTTTAATATATCGTTAATGTCCTTTCATTTTAAATCAAATGAAAAGCATATTATTTGAATATGTTAATTCAACAAAAATACCAGTAATGAATTCAATTGTATAAAATACACTTTTATAGATAAATATTATAAATAACAATTACAATTCTCAACGTTGGGTAAAGCATATATCTCTAAAAGTGAGTGGGAAAACTTCTTATAAGCGCCCATTATATTTTCTTTTTCTTAAATAAAATGTTTACAGACTAAAATTATAGAAATCATTACAAATTGCATTATGGCGGGAGAGATAATTAAGAAATTTACAAAATTTAAATTCAACTCTGTATTAACAACAAATTTATCCCAATAAAACTCTAAAATTATGAAAATTGAAAAAATACAACGTTTTTATTTTTTAATTTATTGTTAATGTCCTTTCATTTTAAATGAAATGAAAAACATATTATTTGAATATGTTAATTCAACAAAAATACCAGTAATGAATTCAATTGTATAAAATACACTTTTGTAGATAAATATTATAAATAGCAATTACAATTTTCAATGTTGGGTAAAGCATATATCTCTAGAGGAGAGTGAGAAAACTTCTTTTTATGGTTTGTTGTATTTGCTTCTTCTTAAGTAAAATGTTAATAGACTAAATTTAAAAAAATCATTACAACTTGCATTAGGGCACGAGAGAAAATTAAGAAATTCAACTCATTATTAACAACAAATTTATCCCAATAAAACTCTAAAATTATGAAATGGAAAAAATACATTGTTTTGATTTTTTAATATAGTATTAATGTCCTTTCATTCTAAATGGAGTGAAAAGCATATTATTTGAATATGTTAATTCAACTAAAATAAAAGTAATGAACTCAATTGCATAAAATACACTTTTGTGGATAAATATTATAAATAGCAATCATAATTTTCAATGTTGGGTCAAGCATATATCTCAAAAGGGGAGTGGGAAAATTACTTATTAGGATCCATTGTATTTGCTTTTTTTAAAGTAAGATGTTTACAGACTAAAATTGTAAAAATCATTGCAAATTGCATTATGGCACGGGAAATAATTAAGAAATGTACAAAATTTAAATTAAACTCATTATTAACGGCAAATTTATCTCGATAAGACTCTAACATTATGAAAATTGAAAAAATACATTGTTTTGATTTTTTAATAAATTGTTAATATCCTTTCATTTTAAATGAAATGAAAAGTATATTATTTGAATATGTTAATTCAACAAAAATACCAGTAATGAAATCAATTGTATAAAATACACTTTTGTGAATAAATATTATAAATAGGAATTACAATTTTCAATGTTGGGTAATGCATATATCTCTAGAGGTGAGTAGGACAACTTCTTATTAGGGTCCATTGTATGTGCTTTTTCTTAAATTAGATGTTTACAGAATAAAATTATAGAAATCATTACAAATTGCATTATGGCACTGGAGATAATTAAGAAATTGACAAAATTTAAATTCAACTCATTATTAATAACAAATTTATCCCGATAAGACTCTAAAATTATGAAAATTGAAAAAATACACTATTTTGATTTTTTAATATATTGTTAATCTCCTTTCATTTTAAATGGAGTGAAAAGCATATTATTTGAATATGTTAATTCAACAAAAATATCAATAATGAACTCAATTGTATAAAATATACTTATGTGGATAAATATGATAAATAACAATCACAATTTTCAATATTGGGTCAAGCATATATCTCTAGAGGGGAGTGGGAAAACTTGTTATTAGGGTCCATTGTATTTGTTTTTTCTTAATTAAGATGTTTACAAACTAAAATTATAGAAATAATTACAAATTGCATTATGGCACGTGAGACAATTAAGAAATTTACAAAATTTAAATTCAACTCATTATTAAGAACAAATTTATCCCGATAAAACTCTAAAATTATGAAAATTGAAAAAATACACTATTTTGATTTTTTAATATATTGTTAAAGTCCTTTGATTTTAAATAGAGTGAAAAGTATATTTTTTGAATATGTTAATTCAACAAAAATATTAGTAATAAACTCAATTGTATAAAATACACTTTTGTGGATAAATTTTATAAATAACAAGTACAATTTTTAATGTTGGGTAAAGCATATAGCTCTAGAGGTGAGTGGGAAAACTTTTTATTAGAGTCCATTGTATTTGCTTTTTCTTAAGTTAGATGTTTATAAACTAAAATTATAGAAATCATTACAAATTGCATTATGGCATGAGAGATAATTAAGAAATTTACAAAATTTAAATTCAACTCTTTATTAACAACAAATTTATCCTTATAAGACTCTAAAATTATGAAAATTGAAAAAATATAATTTTTTTATTTTTTAATAGATTGTTAAAGTCTTTTCATTTTGAATGGAGTGAAAAGCGTATTATTTGAATGTGTTAGTTCAACAAAAATATCAGTACTGAGCTCAATTGTATAAAATACACTTTTTTGGATAAATATTATAAATAGCAATTACAATTTTCAATATTGGGTAAAACATATATCTCTAGAGGTGAGTGGGAAAACTTGTTATTAGGGTCCATTGTATTCGCTTTTTCTTAAGTAAGATGTTTACAAACTAAAATTGTAGAAATCATTACAAATTGCATTATAGCACGGGAGATAATTAAGAAATTTACAAAATTTAAATTCAACTTATTATTTACAACAAATTTATCCCGATATGACTCTAAAATTATGAAATTTGAAAAAAATACATTGTTTTGATTTTTTCATATATTGTTAATATCCTTTCATTTTAAATGAAATGAAAAGTATATTATTTGAATATGTTAATTCAACAAAAATACCAGTAATGAAATCAATTGTATCAAATGCACTTTTGTGGATAAATATTATAAATAGCAATTACAATTTTCAATGTTGGGCAAAGCATATATCTCTAGGGGTGAGTGGGAAAACTTCTTATTAGGGTCCATTGTATGTGCTTTTTCTTAAATTAGATGTTTAAAAAATAAAATTATAGAAATCATTACAAATTGCATTATGGCACTGGAGATAATTAAGAAATTTACAAAATTTAAATTCAACTCATTATTAACAAAAAATTTATCTGATAAAACTCTAAAATTATGAAAATTGAAAAAATACATTGTTTTGATTTTTTAATATATTGTTAATGTCCTTTCATTTTAAATGAAGTGAAAAGCATATTATTTGAATATGTTAATTCAACAAAAATACAAGTAATGAACTCAATTATATAAAATATACTTTTGTGGATAAATATTATAAATAGTAATCACAATTTTCAATGTTGGGTGAAGCATATATCTCTAGATGAGAGTGGGAAAACTTCATATTATGATTCGTTGTATTTGCTTTTTCTTAAGAAAGATGCTAGGAGTCTAAAAGTATAGAAATCATTACAAATTGCATTGTGGCAAGTTAGATATTTATGAAATTTACAAAATTTCAATTCAACTCATTATTAAAAACACATTTATCCCTATAACACTCTAAAATTTTGAAATTGAAAAAATGCAATGTTTTGATTTTTTTAATATATTGTTAAGGTCGTTTCATTTTACTTGGACTGAAAAGCATATTATTTGAATATGTCAATGCAATAAAAATACAAGTAATGAACTCAATTGTATAAAATACTCTTTTGGGGATAAATATTATAAATAGCAATCACAATTTTCAATGTTGGGTCAAGCATATATCTCTAGGGGGGAGTGGGAAAACTTCTTATTAGGGACCATTGTATTTGCTTTTTTTAAAGTAAGATGTTTACGGACTAAAATTATAAAAATCATTGTAAATTGCATTATGGCATGGGAGATAATGAAGAAATTTACAAAATTTAAAGTCAAGTCATTATTAATGACAAATTTATCCCGATAAGACTCTAACATTATGAAAATTGAAAAAATACATTGTTTTGATTTTTTAATATATTATTAATGTTCTTTCATTTTAAATGGAGTGAAAAGTATATTATTTGAATATGTTAATTCAAAAAAAATACATGTAATGAACTCAATTATATAAAATATACTTTTGTGGATAAATAATATAAATAACAATCATAATTTTCAATGTTGGGTCAAACATATATCTCTAGACGAGAGTGAGAAAACTTCATATTAAGATCTGTGGTATTTGCTTTTGCTTAAGAAAGATGCTAGGAGTCTAAAAGTATAGAAATCATTACAAATTGCATCGTGACAAGTTAGATAATTATGAAATTTACAAAATTTAAATTCAACTCATTATTAATAACACATTTATCCCTATAAAACTCTAAAATTCTGAAATTGAAAAAACGTAATGTTTTGATTTTTTTAATATATTGTTAAGGTCGTTTCATTTTAATTGGACTCAAAAGCATATTATTTGAATATGTTCATTCAAGAAAAATACAAGTAATGAACTCAATTGTATAAAATACTCTTTTGGGGATAAATATTATAAGTTGCAAACACAATTTTTAATGTTGGCTCAAACATATATCTTTAGAGAGGAGTGGGAAAACATCTTATTGGGGTCCATTGTATTTGCTTTTTCTTAAGTCAGATGTTTCCATACTAAAATTATAGAAACCATTACAAATTGCATTATGACACAAGAGATAATTAAGAAATTTATAAAATTTAAATTCAACTCATTATTAATAACAAATTTATCCCAATAAAACTCTAAAATTATGAAATGGAAAAAATATATTGTTTTGATTTTTAATATATTATTAATGTCCTTTCATTCTAAATGGAGTGAAAAGCATATTATTTGAATATGTTAATTCAACTAAAATAAAAGTAATGAACTCAATTGCATAAAATACACTTTTGTGGATAAATATTATAAATAGCAATCACAATTTTCAATGTTGGGTCAAGCATATATCTCAAAAGGGGAGTGGGAAAATTACTTATTAGGATCCATTGTATTTGCTTTTTTAAAGTAAGATGTTTACAGACTAAATTGTAAAATCATTGCAAATTGCATTATGGCACGGGAAATAATTAAGAAATGTACAAAATTTAAATTGAACTTATTATTAACGGCAAATATATCTCGATAAGACTCTAACATGATGAAAATTGAAAAAATACATTGTTTTGATTTTTTAATATATTGTTAATATCCTTTCATTTTAAATGAAATGAAAAGTATATTATTTGAATATGTTAATTCAACAAAAATACCAGTAATGAAATCAATTGTATAAAATACACTTTTGTGAATAAATATTATAAATAGCAATTACAATTTTCAATGTTGGGTAAAGCATATATCTTTAGAGGTGAGTGGGAAAACTTGTTATTAGAGTCCATTGTATTTACTTTTTCTTAAGTAAGATGTTTTAAACTAAAATTATAGATATCATTACAAATTGCATTATTACACGGGAGATAATTAAGAAATTTACAAAATATGAAATTCAACTGATTACTAATAACAAATTTATCCCAATATGACTTTAAAATTATGAAAATTGAAAAAATACATTGTTTGATTATTTAATATATTGTTAATGTTGTTCATTTTAAAATGGAGTGAAAAGTATATTATTTGAATATGTTAATTCAACAAAAATACAAGTAATGAACTCGATTGTATAAAATACACTTTTGTGGATAAATATTATAAATAGCAATTACAATTTTCAATGTTGGGTCAGCATATATCTCTATAGGGGAGTGGGAAACTTCTTATAAGGGGTCATTGTATTTGGTTTTTCTTAAGAAAAATGGTTTGCAGGCTAAAAATTATAGAATCATATAGAATTGGCATATATTAGGCACGAGAGATAATTAAGAAATTTA